>JBBPMO010000028.1:0-93294 GCA_038090315.1 Xanthoconium stramineum
GTACTCCCGCACGAGTGCACGGATCTTTGAGAGGGACTGGGGGCCCATTCGATCCGACATTGGCGCGCTGTAGATACCCTGGCATGATGTTGGGTAGTGTAAACGACAACTTGGAACAACACATACTCTGTCTGCGTCTTTCGCTTGGTCTCGTCTTCCTGATTCTGCCAAGCAATAGTGGTAAAAGTTTTCCTGTCGATGGCGTCGTCACGGGCGACCGAGACTCCAGGGTTCGAGACTTACGGTGGCCTCACGGAATTGCAGGATTGTCTGGAAGACATCTCGGACTTGGTTAAGGAGGTTCTCCTGAAGAGGAACGGCTGAATATATGCATAAATCCAGGGGAGAAGCGGCCAAACCTCCTTTCCAGCCTTTGGGAAGAGTAGGAACACCTTCTTAACCATCCTATCCAGGTACGACCGATGTGCTTCGATCATGGCATCAAGATCGCCTTCCCGCTTTTGGACAAATTCGGTCAAGATTTTCCACGAACAAGCTATGACTTCTAATTGGCAGTAGGTTTGCATCTGGCGGACGAAATGAATCATTTCAGCCATGACGATGCGAATTTGATGCCAGTCATATTCGAGATCTAAGAATGCCCATTGTGCGTCAGAAGCATTGGCGAAGGGAGCAAGCTTACCAGGCAGCCTGAGGAACGTCCTTGATGCACCTGCGATTCGCATCCAACCCTGACTTAGGGTGCTCTCCATCCTCTTCAACCTCCACAGGTGGTTGAACAACTTCAGGTACTTGACCATCGAGTCAGGGTCCAGTATCGTGTCGATCGGTGCGTCGACTTTGTATTCGAGGGTGAAAACATCCCAGCCAATTTCACCGTGGGAGTATTCGAGCATGCGTGCGTCGAGTCTGCGAAGGACATCAGGGGGGTCATTTTGGGCGTTGGAAGTGCGGATGGCTGTCTCGAGTGTCGCGGTCAAGTTATGCCGATAGAGGGTGTTTGCGGGGCGAGCAAGGTTTGGCCTACAGAAGCGATTAAAGAATGTGATTCGAACACGGAGTCGACTTACCCTAGAGCCTCCATGAGTTGTTCTGCAAAATCACCGTAGCCAAGGAGTAGATAGTGTTTTAAAGCATGAAGATGATCCATCAATTTGAACTTTTCGATAAATACCTCGAAGAGTCGTTGACTGGCAGTCGAGTAGGCAGAGTCTATGGATCGTTCGAGCCCTGCGATGTCGCTGTACTTGAGGACTGTCAAAGATGAAAACGTGGTTTGGTCGAATGTGGGGGAAGTGTTACTTACTCCCACCCGTATTGCTCATCTTTTCTCGGGTGACGACCCAATCACTGTCGTGACAGCTGTATCGGATAAAGTTGAGGCTCTTTCCGGTAGAAAAGATCTACAGAGAGGCCAATCTTGGATGGCTGTGTTGCTCGGCGGATGATCTTGCTTACCTTTTTCCCAAAGGCTTCTCCGACGAACATGGGTAGCATGTCCTTTCTGAAACGATATTTTGCCTCCCAGAGGCGAAGACCGCTTTCGTGTTCTGTAGACATGTCTTCTGCGTCACCTGCAAGTGCGCCAAACATGCCGTCTCCGCCGCCCGTGAGTAATGATGGGTGTAACAGGTATTGTACGTGGGCAAGCTCTGGGTTTACAGAAACAAAGAACTCGTTGTATGGATCATAGAGTTCGCCAGAAAAGAGCCATTTGTGCAAGGTGGAAAAGAAGGGTTTGGATACCTGTTTAAAGCTGTGGTGAGTTTGGCTAGGAAACGTGAGGGACCAACCTCTTCGAGTAGTTGATCGGTGAACTTGCGAACAAAAGGGTCTCCATTGTCGGTGTAACTGTGGATGAGGTTGACTAGAGCACCGCCCTGAGCATCTGGTAAGTGCTCAGATGGGTGTATGCGGATGTGATTGAAAGGGGGTTACCTCTGGCACCCTCGACACAGACGCTCATCATGCGCATTCTGAGCCTCCAATCGTTTACCCATACGTCGAGGCGTTTTAGAGTGAGACCAGACTCGCGGTCAGTTACGTCGTGATCGGTGTCTGTATTTGGGATGGCCATTTGAGATTCGAGGATGGCGACGAGACGGTAGTACTCTGTGAGTTGGGCCTGGAGGTGATGGCATAGGCTCTGCTCGATCATGCCAACGGCGGAGCGACGTTGGCTGTCTTTGACGAAGGCGTCTACCCTCGAATAGAGATGACCGACTTCGGCGAGTCTGTGTATGAGAGACCTGACGGGAGAAGGGATGATGTATCTCTGTGGGTGGGTGAGACAGGGGGACGGGAGAGACAGAGGGTGTGTACCGTGTCGTCGAGAAAGACGAGCTTGTTGATGTCATCTTGGTCGGAGCAGGCTAGCTGCACGTGTTTGCCGGATATGCCCTGGAGGAGATAGAGGGTGTCGCGCAAGAGGAGATGCTCTGGGAGGCGTGGTTGGGCTAGTTGGGTGAGCGGGTGGGGCAGACGTGGAAGCTGGGAGGGATACCTGATCTGGTGCGGTAGTCGCGTAGGATGTCTGCCTTTGATTTCTGTTTTGATGGACGTGGATCGGCTGGGCTTTGAATCGGGGCGGCGGAGGGCGGCCTGGTGGCGGGGGGATGGAGAGTGGCGAGGAAGGGCGGGGCTGGTGTGAGCGGGGAGGAAGCGAGGGTGTAGAGGAAGAGGAGGGCTTCGTGTTTGCGGGCAAGGACGGGCTGTGGGGTGTGAGCGGGGGAAGAGAGGGGAGGTGGAACGGACCTGGTCGAGGAGACGGGCGAGCAGGTTGGTGAATTTGAGCGAGGCTGTGCTCGGGGACGGGTGGTGGAGGACTGTGTGCGGGTGAGCGGGGCAGGAGAGTACGCGGGGCGAGTCGACCCACGGTGTCGCTTGATAAGACTGGCGAGATGCACAGTGTCGGTGTCGTAGGACTGTCCGATGTTGCTGGGCGCGGGTGAGATAACGTGCGCGATGGCTACTGACTACGACTTACCTGGCGAGGATGTCGGCCGCGTGGGCTGCGAGGTCGTCCCGCAGCCGTCTGTCCTCGCGCGACGCGGGGACGACGAGGCTGATGAGCGTGTCGAGGGCCATGATTGTGGCTGTGACAGGGCTTTACCTTCCTTCCAATGGACCCGACCCGCCCATTCGCGTATCAAACACGCCTCCTCGAGCGCACGTCCTCCCTCTCCTCCCCCCGCCCCTCGCCCGCTCACCGCACAACGACAAGCCTCGATGTCGTTAGAGGCAAGTGGGAAGAGCGCGCCCGCGCTGCAGAGGCAGCCCTCGACAACGTCCCCAATCCAAAGCGTCATACACTCCCCGCTCACATCGTCGCTTCCCCGCTCTCCCCAAACACCACCGGCGTCTCCGTCGAGAACCCCGACTCCCCGTCAACCGCCTCCCCAACCCCCCACCGCATCCGCTTACCACCCTCGGCGTCAATACCCGAACCACCCTCAGATACCCCCTCACCCCGTTCGCGTCGTTCAAATACCCTCGACAGCACAGCCGCCAGCTACGCCGCCGCTCGTCAGGCATTAAATAGGGTCTCTGACTCTCCTCCAACACCTTCATCCCCCACTTCCAGGCCCTTGCTCACCCCCAATGCTTCTGCCTCAGCCCTTCATCGCCGCCCTACATCGGTATACGCCACTTCACACTACACCATACCAACTCCTCCCGACAAGCTTTCTCATCGTGCATCCTCCAGCCTCGATCTTTCCCGCACTGTTTCCCCTTCCCCCGATCGCACCTCATCTCGCACCTCATATTCACCCTCTCACTCTCCCACTCCCTCTTCAGTCATGTCCCCCACGCCATACAAGAGTTCATACATGGCCAATAAAAAGGCCTCCACGTACGGACAGATCGGCGCCCGCAGGCTGGGTCTCCATCTTCCCCGCATAGCTAGTGGAGACGGCGATGACGCTCCGCGCGATAACCAACAAACACCTCCACCAGTACTCGCCTCCTCTCCGCAAAAGGAAACACCCACACACCATATCACACCATACAGTCAACCTCCTCTCTCCCCCGTCTCCCAGGAGCGCATTTCTACCAGTTTTGCTGATTCCGATGACGTCGCAGGCGTACCTGGTCGCCTTCGTCTGTCCAGAGACAAGGGTCCCAAAGCCGCTCAAGCCACCCCCTTGCCTTCTTCGCGTCTGACAAGGGGCCTCTGGGCCGATACACAGAGGCATCTCCTGCAAGCCTACGAGTATTTGTGTCACGTCGGTGAGGCTCAGCAATGGATCGAGGGCTGTCTCGGCGAGGAACTTGGATTTGGTGTCGTCGAGATGGAAGAAGGGCTACGCAACGGTGTCGTTCTCGCCAAGCTGGTCAAAGCATTTCAAGGCGAACGTGTTGTTCGTCGCATCTACGAGGTACTCTTCTCTCCTTCTCTTCATCTTTTGCCTTAACCAGTCCCCCAGTCAAAGTCGTCCAAGCTGGACTTTCGACACTCCGACAATATCAATGTTTTCTTTGTCTTTGTTCGACAAGTTGGTCTTCCAGAGGTAGGCACCTTCCTTCCTCATTGTTGATATCCTCCATTATCGTTATTTCGTTATTTCGTAGTGCTTTATCTTCGAGCTCACGGACTTGTACGAGAAGAAGAATCTTCCCAAAGTCATTTATTGCATTCATGCCCTCAGGTATGGTGCGAGCGCTATCTAACTGTCAACAACTCATATTGCCCAGTCACCTTCTCGCGAGACGAGGACTCGCTCAGCGCATAGGAAACTTGCTCGGACAACTGGAGTTCTCCCACGATCAGCTGCAAAAGACACAAAAAGGGCTCAATGATGCAGGCGTTCCAATGCCAAACTTTGGCAATGTCGGTCGAGAACTCGCCAAAGAGATCAACGAAGATCCAGAGGTCGAAATAGAAACCGAGGATGAACGTGAGTGTTACCAACTGTTTCGTCTTCCTATCCATCATGATTTCTCATGCGCATCTCAGGGCGAGACCGCTTGCTTTTGGAGAGCGAGGATTCCATCCGTGCTCTGCAGTGTTCAGCGCGTGGTTTCCTAGTTCGGAAAGCGCAGGTCACCCAACATGCTCGCCTCCGTTTTGCAGAACGATACGTACCCAAGACTCAAGCTATATGTCGCGGTGCTATCGCACGACGTCGAGTCTCTGATCTTCGCAAGGAAACCGCCGATCTTACGCCATGGGCGATTCGCCTGCAAAGCGCTGCTCGCAGGGTCTTGAAGCGGAGGCAATGGCTCGCCGACCTTGAGCGTATTCGAGCGTCCGTCAAGTACGTTGTCAAAACACAGGCACAGATTCGAGGTGTACTCCAGCGGCGGCGACTTGCTCGACTTAAAGCGGCACTGCAAAGCAGCCGGGTACTCTTTGTGAAGTTGCAATCTTCCGCGCGGGCGAAGATTGCGAGACAAAATGTCAACGAGGTATCCAAGACGTTCGCCAAAGTTGAAATTTCGACGTCTATTGTGGGCGTGCAAGCGGCTACTCGTGGTTTTTTGACGAGGGTTGCGATATCCAAACAATTGAGGAAGCTCGATCTCGCGGAGGACAGCATCGTCGCTTTACAGGCCCAGTGCCAAGGTGTCCTCGTGCGTAGACGGATTCGGACGCAGCTTGCAAAACTGGACGACGTGTCTTCCACCGTCATCCGGATTCAGGCCGCGGCACGGACGTATATCGCTCGCAAACGCCTTCTCAACCTCATCCGTGGCCTTCGTCGAGCCACTCCAATGTTAATAGGCCTCCAAGCCCGTGCTCGTGCAACGCTTGCCCGTCAAGAGCACAAGAACCTCAGCAAAGCACTCTCTGAGATTAAAGTCGTCTCTTCCGTCGGCGGTTTTCAAGCATTCGCTCGTGCCGCGATCGCTCGTAACCGACACCGAGAGCAACAGAAGAAACTTGAGTTCGTAGCGCCTAATGTGACAGGTTTGCAAGCTGTTGCAAGAGGCTATCTAGTACGCAGTGCCTACAACGCATGGCGTGGACATCTGTGGTATAATCAGCCCACCGCGACAACGCTACAGGCACTTTTACGTGGTGTTCTCCAAAGGCGCAGGTTCCACGCCAAGATGCAATACTACCACGAGAATTTGCACAAAGTCATCAAGATCCAGTCCCTTTTCCGTGCAAAGGAAACACGTGAACAATATCGTCAACTTACTCTGGGCAAGAACGTCACGGTTGGCACGATCAAGAACTTTGTCCATCTTCTAGACGACTCAGAGGCCGATTTCCAAGATGAGATCAAGGTGGAGAGATTGAGGAAGAGGGTCGTCGAGAACATCAGAGAGAACCAGGCACTGGAGAAAGACGTGAACGATTTGGACGTCAAAATTGCGCTGGTAGTGCAAAACGTCAAGTCGTTTGAAGAGCTTGTCAAGGTCCGACGATTATACGGTGCGGATAGTGCCGCAGTACATGCCGCACGAACTTCGATCCTTGCTGCTCATGGTGATCCCTTTGCTGGAACCCACACTTTGGACCATGAGGCGAAGCGGAAACTCGAACTCTACCAACAGCTCTTTTACCTACTTCAGACACAGGGAGATTACTTACGCCAATTGTTCGTCGAGCTGACCGACGATGACTCGGAAAAGCATAGATCGTTGGTAGAACGCGTCGTGTTGACGTTGTTTGGTTACGGACAAGACAGACGAGAGGACTACCTTCTGCTCAAGCTATTCCAGGTTAGTGCCGTCAGCGCCAGATTCTTTCCACTTATACAGCTGTTCAAACGTTCGTCTATTCATCCACAGCTGTCCATTCGCCAGGAAGTCACCAATGCCCGGACAGTCGACGACGTTGTTCGTGGCCATCCAATGTACATCAACATTGCAGTACAATACCTCCGACCCAAGCAGGTAACCTACGTGCGAGACACGCTTCAAGCCATCGTGCGGGAACTTGTTGAAGCCACCGACCTTGATCTCGAGTCAGATCCCTCAATAGTGTGTATTGCACTTTTTGTCGGCGACAAACTCTCATTTGAACTTCAGATTCACCGGACGAGGATCGACACAGAAGAAATGCGATCTGGTAGAGCAAGCACGAAGCCCAAAGATCTCCCTTTTTACGAAGCTCTCAAAGATCCAGACACCAGAGCTGAGTACATTAGACGTAGGCGTAACTTTGATTGGCCTATCTCAACCACTCACAGAACAATGTCGTCCAGATATGCAAAAGCTACAATGGTGGAGCGAAGCCTTTATGGTAGCTATCATGCAATCAACGAGAAAGATGCCGTACAGTATGCGGTTTATAGCTCGCGAGACATTACTTTCCTTGCGTGTAAGTCAAAGTAGCTTTTTGATTGTTGTTTTGCCTCACGTCGGGCCAGGAAAAATTCCCCAGTGCACCGGACAAGGCTTACGCTGCATGTATCGCAAGGCTGGTTTTCTACAGATATCTTAATCCAGCCATCCTGTTTGTTCTGTCCACCTTGCGAGTGAACTATTTCTGACAATCAGTCCAGCGCTCCGGAGACTTTTGATATGGTCTCCACAGTTGACATCGCCTCGAGGAAAAATCTCGCACAGATATCCCAGGTGCTGACCCAAATTGCCTCGGGCTCCGAGTTCTTGGACGACAGTCCCCAGTTTGTGCCCATCAATGAGATGGTGCACAAGACCATCGCGGAAATGACTGTTTGGATGCTTCAGAGTGATTCACCTCCATTACCATGTGCTCGTCAAGTGACCTCATGTGTTCTTTTACAGTCGCGGACGTTCCAGATGCTGAGACCCATTACCATGCCCACGAGTTCTTGGACGTTACCGTCCAACCGAAGCCTATTTATATCTCACCCAATGAGGTATATGGAATGCACGCTTTGCTGTCAAAATACCTAGACAAACTCGTAAGAAATTGTATCTTGTTGCGATTGCTCGCAAGTGACCTGTCTATCAGTCGCCTTCCCGTGACGATGCCCTGCGTGTCATACTGCACGAGTTAGACGGTGTTCCACATCTTGATAATGACGAGCTAAAGGATGCTCGAGACAAAGCTATTACTTTAGAGCTCACGAACAGATTTGCGCGCGTCCGAGGTTAGCTTCGTTTTAAGACTCAGATATCCTACTCATGCTGCTTTTAGATCCTCAAGCAGACGAGAAAGCATTGTGGGTCCAAGCTAAGCGTGGCGTTCTAGCAATTCTTCGCGTTCAACCTGCGCAAGACCTTGTCGAGTCTTTAATGTGCACGGTGACCGAAGAAGATGAATTGCGTTGGGAGATTATTGTGGCTGAGATGGACAATGAACCTGTTAATAGACGCATGCCTTCAACCACTGGTGCAGAATCTGGGTACCGGCTTGAAGATATACGGTCGTATGTATGCGAGTTCTCCTCGCTAGAACGCAATGCTGAGCAGATTCCAGACTTCAATTCAAGGAAGTCAAGGCACACGCTATATTCTTTCTTCTCGAGCTAGAGAAACTGGGGAAAATCTCACGGAGCGATGGGTTTCAAGGCATTCTTAATGCTATTGCGAGCGATGTTCGCAGCAAGCATCGCAAACGACTACAACGACAACAAGAGATGGACAGTATGAACGATGCTCTCAAATATCTGAACGAACGCAAGAAATACTTTGAAGAGCAAATAGATAGTTACCACAACTACGTTCAAGCTGCGATGGACACTATGCAGCGAGGGAAGGGGTAAAAAAACCTTCGTTACGTCTCCTGCGGTGAACTGACATGATGTTTCAAGGAAAAAGCGTTTTGTTATTCCATTTACGAAGCAGTACTTCCATCTTCGTGACCTGCAGAAATCCGGCAAGAGTCCTCAATTTGGTTCGTTCAGATACAGCGCCAAAGACCTGTACGAGAAAGGCATCCTCTTGTCCATTGACAAGTTCTCCCCTCGTCAATTTGATAAGATTGATGTCATCATCTCGTCGGAGAAGGCAGGTGTTTTCAACATCGAGGTCCTCAACAACGCCCTCGGTATTACAAACCGACTCGGCATCACAGATATTCGTATGGAGGACTTACTTCAGGCACAATTCGAGAACCAGGCCTCGCTTTCGCTTTTCAATGGACTGGTCAAAGTTAATATCAATCTTTTCTTGTACCAGATCAACAAGAAGTGAGTTAACCCACCTGTTCGTGGCTTCTGAGAGCTAACCTGTTGATGCAAGATTCTATGTTTAATTTTCCCTTGACATCTACTCCGTTGTCCTCTCGTGTTACATCTACCCTTGCTCCATCTCTGAACCACTGTCATATCAGTATTACACACCTTGCTTAGCATGTAACGGTAGCCTAACCACCACATCCTGTATTTTTCTGCATATATCCACGACTTGAGCATAATGTATCCGCTTCCCTCACGAATTTACATAATGACTTGTTTGACGCATTGGTTAACGGTTTGTTGAACAACCCCCACGTTGTCGGAACTTCCATGTCCGCCTTTGGTCCTCCACCACTACCGCCCGGATGGTCAGAACACGTTGGTAACGTATAACAAAACTTGGGATAGTGTATACTAAAAGCTCAGATATTGTTGCCCTATGCAGGACCGGGCGGTCAGCCCTACTTCTACCATGCTGCGAGTCAGCAATCAACCTACGTCCGACCTCTTCCCGCGTTTCCCATTGTTCCCCCTCCGACTGCCCAACCGCCAAAGAAAAAAAAGGAAAAACCTCTGGTCAAGAAGCCGATCCCAGGCACCGAATGGCTCCGGGTGACGACTACCGAAGGCAACACATTCTACACACACAAGGGCAGGAAAGAGAGCGTGTGGGTAGCCCCGGACGAGATCAAGGAAGCGCTTTTGGAACTCGAACGCGCGGAGGCGGAGGAGGCGGAGCAAGCGCGACACGAGCAACGGGAGAAAGAGGAAGAGGCGATGAAGATGGAGCAGGAAATGGAGGCGGAGGTGGACAGGATCAAGTCGGAGGTACAGGGGCTTGTGAGACGAAGAAAGCGGGATGAGCCTGAGCCGTTGGACGAGGTGGTGATCACGAAGAAGGTGCGCGTTGAAGAGGACGGCGGAGAAGGTGCCGAGAATGATAATGATAATGGAGAAGAAGAGGAGGAGGAGGAGGAGGAGGAGGAGAGCGAGAGTGAGGAGGATTGGCAAAAGGAGGCCGCAGCCCAACTCGCCGCAGAGGCAGAGGAAGATCGGAAAAGACAAGAAGAGGCGAAGAGAGCAATAGAGGCTGAAGAAGCAGAAACGAAGAGAGCTCAGGAGAAGCAACCTCTCAACATGCCAGATCGTGTCGACCTTTCTCTTGACGAAGCAAAGGCACTCTTCAAGGTATTCATTCCGCACTGATCAACTATTTTGACATTTACGAATATTGCAGACCCTTTTGCGAGAGAAGGACATTAACCCTTTGCACCCTTGGGATACCTCGTTGCCGCTTTTTATCTCCGACCCTCGATATGTACTCCTCCCCTCCGTCTCAGCTCGCCGTGACGCTTTCGACGAGTACTGCAGAGACCGTGCCCGAGAGCTACGACAAGAGAACGTAAAGAAGGAAAAAACACAAGCAAATCCCAAAGAAGAATTTGACACCTTGCTCCATGAACAAGTGAAGAGTACACGTACTGTGTGGTCCGATTTTCGTCGAGCATGGAAGAAAGACCGCCGTTTCTATGGCTGGGGCAGAGATGACCGTGAGCGCGAAAAATGTTTCAAGGAGTATTTGAAAGAGCTCGGAGAGAGTACGTCCTTTCTGGTCGTGCTACAGGGAGAGCTTATGTTTGACTAGAAAAGCGCGCTGCTGCTGAGAAGGCCGAGGCAGATTTCTTTGCCTTGCTTCGGGAAAGTGGAACAGTAAAATCGGATTCGGTTTGGAAAGATGTAAACCATTTCCCCTTATGTTTTTACTGTTCCATGTACTGAGGTGTTTCTTCCAAAGATTAAACGGAGATTATCCGATGATCCCCGGTATGATGCTGTTGGCTCGTCCACACTCCGAGAGGAACTCTTCAACGCATTCCTGAAAGCTCGTGGATCGTCTGATAGTAGGAATCATCAAGACGAGGACGATGCACCGCACCCCAGTAAGCCAGTGGACGAAACAGAGGCTAGTCGTAAACGTCAAGAGAAAAGAGAACGTGCTTTGAAGGAGCGCGAAGAGCAAGTGATGGCCCAACGAGGTCGCACAGAAGCGGAGATCGGGAGGTCCAGGTTGGGGTTGACTAAGGAAGAAGGCGAAAGAGTATTCCGGTGAGCCACGCTAGGATTCTCTTGCCTGAAATTATTATTCCAGTGGCACTCAACGACTTGCTTCTCTCCTTTTCCAGTACCCTTTTGACGGATGCCATTCGAGATCCCCAGGTACGCCGTCAATGTGTTTGTGAACAGACATTGACTTCCCATTCAGCTGTCTTGGGATGCCGTGCTTCCGCAATTGCAAACGGATCCTCGCTTCACGAATTCACCCCTACCCAGAGATCAACAATTGCACTTGTTCCATTCCCATATGCACCAGCTTCATGAAAAGCATTTGAGTAGCCTGCACGCATTATTTGGTGCGCACACATCCTCTCTGGCGGCCTCTTCCTCCCAACTTCCTCTTGAATCGATGGAGAGATCATTGCCTGCGGCCAAGTTGGGACTCGGCACACATGAACTGGAGAAAGAGTTTGACAAATGGCAGAGGGAGCGGAATTCTGACGCGAGGAAAGCATTCGACGAGATGCTGACCGACAACGCGTTTGTGGAGTTCTGGGGAAGATTGGGAAAGATGGGTGGTGAAGGTGCGGACGGGGGGGTGGCTGCCGAGGATTTGGGGGAAGACGAGGGAGAAGGTTTCGGTGGGAAAGTTGACATGAAGGCTCTGGCTAAAAACGTCGACTTGGAAGATATCGTCAAAGTGCTTAAGGTAAGGGTCTTGAGGGGATTCTGTGTGCGCTGTGTTAATGACCTCCTCTAGAATGACAAAAGGTATATCATGTTTGATCATGTCCCGGACCAGAGAGAAAGGTGGATTCGAGTGCGTTGTTCTCATGTCTATTCTAACTCCGTGCTCATGCTCGTCGACGATTTTTACCAGAATTACTTGGCTGGTCTGTCCGCACCAAAGTTATCCGTTCATGTTTGACCGTTGTTGCGTTCGCGCGTGTGCTTGTGATGTGTTCATGTTTTATACACCTGAATGTCTGTAGAGATACGCGACCAACACGTGACAAGGAAAGCAAGCCATGTGATCTTTTGACACGGTGCATACGTGGCTTCGCCTGGTTCAACCGAGTTCACTCTTTCTCCCGTGTCTTAGCGATGCGTCTGCTCCGCTCGTTAGTCCTGGGGCTCTCCGTCCTCACCTCCCATGCATTCGCCCAGGATGCTAGTGATATCCCAAGAGTCAAGCAGGAATACCAAGTGTGTACCTCAAGAGCCTCTTATACCCAATCCTAATCCATACACAGAGTGATGTAGCGCGCCTTCGCAAGATAGTCATTAACAGGTAAGCACCTTGTGGTTCTCACCTTATGGTTCTCGTGGTGTACTGGAGCCTCATACGCTTTCCAGTCTTTACTCAAACAGGTATCCTATATCGTTTTCTGTCTCGCCTACTGGGTCTAATCGAGTGGCTTTAGAGATGTTTTCCTCCGAGAGTTGATCTCCAATGCAAACGATGCCCTTGAGAAGTTCCGCCTGACCGCTCTCACGGAGAGGGACCTCCATGATGGCGTTTCTCCCTTGAACGTGACCATCAAGGCTGAAAGAAACGAAGACGGTACTGGTGGTCGCATTATCATCACTGGTACGCGTCATTCTAGTGGTGTTCTTGGTGATGCTAATGGACCTAGACACTGGCATTGGAATGAGTGCAGAGGAGCTGACGAGCAACCTGGTACGCTGGTGGTCTGGTGCCGATGGTCAGCACACTGATGTTGTACTCAGGGAACACTTGCAAAATCAGGGACTTCCGAGTTTCTCACAAAAGCGGATAGTATGGACACCACTAACTCTGGTAACCTGATTGGCGCTTTCGGCGTTGGATTCTATAGCAGGTGCCTATCATTCTACAGCTTACTCTGATGCGACGTTCAAGACCGAGTGTTTTAACCACCACTTCTAGCTTCCTTGTCGCAGACCAAGTCACGGTCGCATCTATTCCACCCAAGTCCTCCAAGCACTCCAACCCCACTCAAAATGTATTTAGTTCATCTGTTGATGAAGGCACTTTTGAAGTATACCCTGACCCTCGCGGAAACACCCTTGGACACGGCACAGAAGTCACTCTTGAATTGAAGAGCGATGCGAAACAATATCTGGTTACCTCGAACCTGATGAAACTCATGTATGTATGCTTACTGTGGTGCATAGCATCGGACTGAACCTCGTAAAAGTAACCAACACTCGGTCTTCTCTACTTCTTTCCCCCTCTATGTCTGGAATGAAGTTGAGAAGGAGGTTCCTTTGGAAGATGAGGATGGAGAAGGAACGCCACAGGTTGATCCTGAGACAAAAGGTGATGGAGAAGAAGCTGTTGTCGAGGAGGAGAAACCGGCTGAACCTGCCGAGCCCCAAACAAAGAAGGTGACGGTTGGTCTGTGGGAGCACATGAACTCCCAACCTCCACTTTGGATGCGGTATGTCTCTCCCATTCCGACTGGAAGAGATTGAACATTGGGTTGACGGAAATCAGGGACCCCAAAACTGTCACGGAGGAAGAGTATGGATTGTTGTACCAGGCCACATTCAAGGACTTCCAGAAGCCTCTAACATGGACTCACTTCGCTGGAGATTCGGGGGATGGTGTCTCCTTCCGCGCGCTCATTTATGTACCTTCTCGCTTGTGAGTTCAAGAGCTTGAGCACGCAAACCGAGTCATTGATACGCTCTAGGTCCAACGATTTCTTTAACAAGCCTCTCGATGCATCCACCAACGACGTCAAGCTATTCGTAAAGCACGTATTCATCACTTCTGATCTCGGTGAATATGCTCTACCGAAGTGGGCTAGTTGGGTGAGGGTCATAATTGACGGTACGCACCTGCAATAACCTCACGGATGGTTCGGCTGAACATTCGTCTAGCTGAGGATCTCCCTCTAAATGTGTCTCGCGAGACATTACAATCCAGTGCATTCCTCAAACAGATCAAGAACCTCGTTATTCGTCGCCTCCTTCAACTTTTTGGCAAGATTGCGGAGGAGGATCCGGAAAAATTCCACGAAATCTCCAAGATATACAACACCGCTCTCAAACTTGGTGCATCAGATGATAGCAAGAACCGCGAGCGAATCGCAACTCTAACGCGGTATACGACCAACCAGAGAAATGATACTTCCTTCGATGATGTACGTGGATTACCTCGAAGGATAAAGAGTGCTGGCCTGACCCACGCAAATCTCTTAAGTATGTCAGTAACAAGAAGCAGGGACAAAAACAGATCTTCTACCTTGCTGACATGGGCAAATCTGCTGAGCATCTTGCAGGCAGTGTTTTCGTGGAGAAGCTTCATGCAAGAGGCTACGAAGTCTTCTTGATGAACGAACCTTTGGACGAGATCGTGATACATAGTTTGCAGGGCTGGAAGTGAGCTATGTTTCTTATCTGTTTGGACTCAACGTTGACTCTTCACAGAGGCATCCAATTCCAAGATGTTGCAAAGGCTGGCCTCAAATTCGGTGATGGTATATATTAACTTTGATAATATTTCGCGATGAGTAAAAGTCGTTGCAGATTCTGAGGAAGAGACGGAAACCATGACAACTCTGGCGGAGAAGTTCGCGCCTCTGCTCGACTGGCTGAAGGTCCAGGTTGGCGGGAACGCGAGAGACGGTAAACACCTCCCCTGAATGATTCACACCAGCTGACCACGAAACAGTTGTAATCTCTGACAGGCTTGTGGCGAGTCCTTGCGCCATTGTAGCGGATAGCTTTGGCTTCACAGCCAACGTCCAAAAGTTGATGAGCGCCACGAACAGAGGCGCCAAGGATGATGCCATGCAAGAGATGATGAAAAAGCAGAAAGTACTTGAGATTAACCCTCGTTCGCCTTTAATTGAGGGGTTGCTCCGCCGAGTCGAGCAGCTGGAAGTTGATGGTGTGAAGGATGAGGACCTCGAGACCGAGCTCGAGGAAGTTGCTGCCATTCTCATCGATGGAGCTCTGGTTCGCTCTGGTTTTGATGTCGCCGATTCCAATTTGTAAGTCTTCGACCGAACACTTACTAGTTCCTGACTGACAGGACGAATCGTCAGGTTCTTAACTCGGGTGGATCGTGTCCTGAGACGGTCGTTGGGTGTGTCGGAGACCGCGCCAACGGACACCACTGTGAAACCAGCGCCGCCCGTTGATCCGTTGCTTTCTGATGAGGTTTTGAGGAACGAGGAAGACGCGAAGACGTGGGATGAATTTGTAAACGACGAGCTTGAATTCCCGGTGGAGGCAGAGAAAGTAGTTGGGCACGACGAACTGTGATGTATGTACATACCTAGTAGAGTCACTAGCGTAACCAACGGTTCGAGTCGAAATCGCGACCGAAATAGCGAGCTTCACCGCTTCCACAGACTTCACCGCTTCCACCGGGCTCACAATGCCACCAGTCAAACCCGCTGCGTTCTCCCGTCTCCAGCTCGCAGCAGCCCTACTCGGTGAGTACGCAGACTCACCAACCAAGCACCGTCGTTCGAACCATCATTCGTCTAGAGTACGACAATGACCCAGACAATCCCGGTGCACCCTACCGCTCCGCTCACGAGAGCGCCATCTTCGCCCACCTCCGTCGCAATGTTCCCTTGAACAAGTCCCGTAGGAGCACCGACTATCTTGGCGTCCAAGTCCCAAGCGAGGTTGGAAGCGATCCACCGAACAGAAGATCAAGGGCTTCGATAGACACCCTCCGCAACCCTTTCGGAGATGCCGACGACGAAGACGAGTCCGCTGACGAGGCTGATGTAGAAGTCGACCTCACCTCATGGGGACTTGACGCCTTCATGGAAAAGAACAAGTCAAAGGGAAAGGGTAAAGGGAGGGCGAAATCCGAGATTCTTCCCAATCCACACACCGCCGGACCAGTGCGCACTGTGCACAGTGTCGCTGGTGACACTCCTGCCAGCCGAAATATACGGTCCATGAGCGTAGGGGCCCTGACTGATTTTGGCGCAGGTGGAGCATTCCTGGACGCTGGTATTGGAGCTGACAGTCTTGGGCGTGTTCGGACATCGACTGCCCTTGACCAGGTCCAGTCACCACAACCACCACTTCAACACCGTCGTGCTTCTGCTCACGTCCTCATCGACGCTCTCCCTGTTCAACTTCCTCTCCATTCTGTCCCTTTCCCTTCTGTCTCTGTTTCCGGGCGATCATCTCCTGGTCCGGAGGAAATCCTCAGACCAGGATCTCGCTCGTCACGCTTAGACTTGCAGACTGCGCAACCACGCACACAATCTAATACAAGCTTAGGTTCAAAGGCTCTACTAAACGACTCTGTCGCTAACGATGAGAATGCGAATCCATTCACTGTTGAACCCGCCTCTCCGGATCGCGCTTCTCGCTTCGACCCAAAGTCGAAACGAGGTCGGACCACCTCGAATGGATCGATGGGTACCGTGGCATCCAAGAACATGCTCGCAGATGACAACGTTTTCTTCGTCCGTCCTCCTTCTCCCTCCCGTTCCTCGCGCTTTGATCCCAAGATGCATGGTCGGACTTTGTCCGTTAATTCTATGGGCACACGAATGCTCGTTGAAAATGATGCTGATGCCGAGTCACGACGCGACCGACCGCTCTCCACGTTAGAATTACTCAGACCGAAAATTCTTGTCATGCCAAGTCCCTTACAGAGCACTGTCCCTGCTCAGCCACCCCAAGCTGGGGTGAGACCGCCTAGCGGTTTTCAACCATCTCCTGATGATGGTCCTCCTCTTTCCATAGCAGCCCCATCTTCTCGACCAGCTATACCTATCGCTTCCAACTCTTTCACTCCGAACCCCCGTGCTAGCCTTTCGTTTTCCCAGCTTGCTTTCCGAAACACACTGGTCGTCGGTGGGCAGAGAGATATCGCCTACTCGGATATCGACCGTCATTTCCCTCGTGCACTCAAAGATGGAGAGCAAGCTCACTTTGAGATAGAAGAGGAAGAGTCTCCAGAACCTACCCCTGTTCCCTTGCCTCCGGTGCCCCCAACGGAGTCTGAGATCAAACGACCTGCTGGTAGATTGTACGGTCTAAGTTTGATCGACAACCTAGAACACCGTAAATTGGAGATGAAACAGAGGGCACGGTATGCCTGGCAATATTGACAGTAGTTTTCGAGGCTGACTTAATTCATCACAGTACATTCCAGGGCGATAACCGCCCTTCTATGATGATCCGCGGACAGATGAGACATTCAAGCACCTTGATTGATCCAGATTCACTTGGCAACCTGCCAAAATCGCTAAACCCCGACAACAGAACCTCGACATTCATGAGACGAAGCTCTTCAGCCATGCCACTCCTTGACTCAAGCGAAGAAAAACCGCCTATCATTGGAGCTGGAGATCTTCAACAGAGTCGCTCTGTCTTTGGTGTCGATACGTTGTGGGCTCGTGAGTTGCAGAAGCTCAAGGAGATCGAGACTCGGGAACGGGTTGATGCTGAGGAACATCAGAAACGCGAACAGAAGGACGCAGAGCGACGTCGGCGGAAGAAGAAGAAGGGCAAGTCAAAGTTACAAGAAACAGAGTCAACACCACAGCTGGACGTGCAGCCTCAGGCTGTTTCGGACTCTCTTGTCTCATCCGAACTTCCTACACTCCCGGCCATTCAGAAGCCCATTCTCAGGCGTGCACCAACTGCAAATGATGATGGTATACCAAGCGATAGTGAAAGCGACGACGATGACGACGTCCCTTTGGGGCAGTCCCTCGGCCGCATCACAGACAAAGCGGCTGACAATTGGGTAGTAGAATCGTCTGATGAAGGTGAAGGGCCAAGACGCGCAACTGGTCACGGACCTCGTTATGTCGGGTCTTCCGATCCATTGGCAGGGCTATTGCTCAACGGAGGTGAAGACGAAGATAGCGAAGAAGATCTTCCATTAACCGCGGCCGCTGAACGGATCGCCAAGCGGGCGACGCAGTTACCACCTACCAGACTCGCGGACGAGGACGAGGACGAGGACAAGCCCCTCGCAACGATGCTTAGTAAATCGAAGATTTCATTCAGTCACTCCAAGTTATCACTGCCGAATTTCAGCTCCGACCATTTCTCTGGCGAACGTCCAACGACGAATGACGATGACGACGAGCAGCCCCTTGGTCTCCGTGCCTCTCGACTTCCCCCTATGGCCTCTCATGCCTCTCTTCCAAACATGGGCGTGGATGTTACGGACGAAGACGACGACCAGCCGCTTGCATTCCACCCCGAACAACAACGAAGGACACAATACCAGATGCTTGCCCAGTTGCAGCAGCAGCAGCAGCAAATGATGATGCAAGCACAAATGCACAACAGCTTCTACTTTGGAAACCCCGCCATGATGGGTTCTGGATTTTTTGGACAGCCCATCAACATGGGCATGGGTGTCCCCCCTTTTATGGGGGTACCCATGCCTCCATCGCCTCCGCCTGCACATGACCCTACCAAGTACGGGCGCGTGGATAGATGGCGTCATGATGTCGCTGTTGAGGGCGAACAATAGAATCTATCTTATTAGTCAGTCTGGAGGTTTGGAGCAACTGGACTCTTGATGCCTTTGGATTATTTATCATCCTCCCGTTCATTCCGAATCCGTTCCTTACCTTACCTTTATTCAAGTACTCACATCTCTCCTAACGACACTCCTACTAAAAATATGAAAACATTAGAAATAAGTCATCCTTGAATGTCCTTTGCATACAGAAATACATCGGTACGCTCGAGATAAAATGTCCGGGTAGATCTACTCGAAATATACCGTGGAACAATGCGACATGGATCCATGAATGAACGTGATCATTAAGTTGTTGCAAGGGTTATGATACGATGCACGGACGAAAGAGCAAAGAGTGGGTAAACTCGGGGGTGCGCGGAAGGGTGGGCTTGCAAACGACAAAACATAACTCAAACACGACTCGGCAGGAAAACATTAATCAAATAAGAGGAGGACATATCAAACCATCGATCTTGGTCTCATGATTGTGGTCAGTATTGAGCATGCGTCAGCAAAGGGACGGGAGAGGAACCAAGTGATCACGACGGGTTCGTAATCCACAATCTGCGTTTCGGGACTGTGACAATTGAGACCTCTCGCCTCCCCATTTCCTCCTCTATCCGTCGTTGTCTAGAGTCTTCGTCAATATCGTCATCATCATCGTCTGTCTGGACAGAACGAGGGCCCTGGCTGGTGGACACGTCATCGTGACCAGTCGCGCGATAGAGGGGTTGATGCAGGTATGGTCCGCGAGTGTCTGTCGGGAAGGGGTATTGATCCGTGCCTGTCATAGAGAGCGGGCGGGAGGTTGGTGTACCGGGGGAGGGTGCAGGTTGGGGGGGTGGGCCGCGAAGGCGAGCAGCCAAAGTGGTCAACAGTGATTTGCCTGGACGTCCATGCCAAGCGAGAACAAACAGGGATATGTAAAAAATGAAGGTCCAAAGGAGAAATACAGTAAAGAGAGGGATAGGGGCACGGTACCAAAGAGCAACGAGAGATAGGACGCAAAGTGCAAGAACAAGCATATGAAAGAAAATGCGGATGGAGAGCTCAAAGGGCGGCGGAAGCTCATACGTGGCATGGGGAAACACAGGCGCTGATACCAATGCGCGAGTACTGAGCATATCCGCCGTATTAGGAGTCGAGCCACTGGGAAGCCCTTGCGTTCTCCCGTGACTGACCACGTAATCGAGCTCGTTCTGTTAATTTGGTGGCCATGATTCGTACGGACATCCCAATGAAAGGAAGGGAGGAAGAAGAGAAACAGTATGAAGTCAGTATCGTCACGAAGCGACATGAAAGGTCATGCATACCACTGCATTTAGACTGCGCCGTCGATCGAGCCAATCGACATCGCCCAAACTACGAGGCACCACTGGCACACGTTGGTAGATCTCGATGTTTGGATATGCGAGGCCGTTAATGCTTGCCCTACGGATGCGTGCAGGGCGGTTGACTACCTCGAAGGCCCGCTGAGGTCCAGCCGAATGCATTGATTCGCTGTCGATTGAGACCCTCCCTTCCCGGCTCCGGCGATTAAGCCAAAAACTAGAGCCGCCCCAAGAATGTAGCCGCGCTCGTGGTGAGGCAGGAGGTGAGGGCGGGTACTGCGTCTGTTGTGGAGCAGAAGTTGATGCCAACTTTTCCGCGGTGTCTACCGAATCGGCGCGAGATGCAGCGGCCTCGGAGCGATCGACAACTTCCTTTTGAGGGCGACTTCGTGCTGATCGAAGGAATGAAAGAAGATAGAGGACAGGTACAACAACATATAATGCAATGGCTAGTATTAGTCCCGCCACACCGTGTCCCGTTCGCAGAATGGGACGCGAAGCACTACGTTTTGGTAGGACCATCGTAGATCGGATAGATGTGAAGGATGTAACAAGACCTGCAATCCCCGAGCCATATGCCGAGATGCCAATGAGCGACGCTGAATAAACAAGGGGGAAGTTACGATCAGTGGTCCGCGTGACTTTTGCTGGCGGGAGTGCCAATCGCGCGAGAAGAATAGCGGGAAGGAGGAGGGCAACGGAGAGGGGAGCGGCAAGCTTGTGTGCCAGAGAGACATCGTACAAACCAAACGACCCCGGGGTGGAGGTGGGCGTAGAAGTGGAAGTGCCTACAGGAGAGGTCGTCGTCGGGATCGACGAGAGCTGGGATGCGCATTGGGTCATGTATTGAACGGTGACCCCTGAACCATTGGCATTGACGCCTGTTCCCAGCTTCCCACTGGGTTCACCCCAGGAAGAATTAGAGGCGGTAATGACACCGTTGTAAGCCCTAAGGATCCAGACCTCGTTAAGGTAATTGCCGTTCTCATCTTGGCCGCCAAAGACGATAGTATCTGCGGCTCCTTTCTGATTACTACCGACAAGTGCTCCGCTGAATGAGTAGGCGACTGCGCCTTCGCGAGGAGTAGGGAAGGTCGGTACGTTGGATGTTCCTGGATCACCAGCAGGAAGGACTCTGCTCCAGGTGCCAGTCGAAGTGTCCAAGACTGCAACTTCACCATGCTGAAGTCCGCCCTGATCATCCCAGTAGGAAGAATTGAAGGTTCCAAGGATGAGGAAAACCTGTGAAGCAAAGGAGGGGGAGGCTGGGGAAGGATTGAAGACCAACGCGCCACCGTATCGAGGGGCGGGGCAGAGGGGCGGGGTTACCTCGGACGGAGAAGAACCTGCATTGACAACGTAGGAATTGGGTTCGACACAGATGTTACTAGAGTCAGTGGTTGTATTGCATCCACTTATAGAGACGACGGTGTTTCCCAGGACGGTGGAGGCTTGGTTGACGCTGGATCCTGGTGTGTTGCCGATGGTTTGATTGGACCAACTGCCAAAGGTGCTGTTCACTGCAAGATTGGAGGAGAGTGTACCGCTAATTTTGAACTCCCAGACCTCGTTGATAGGGAACGTCGAGTGACCATCTGTACCACCGGACATGTAAAAGGTGGTGTTTGTGGAAGCGCTGTCGGGAGCGGTACGATAATCTCGGCCACCTGATGCACTCCATCGGGGGGGAGGTGATTCGGAGGTGAGTGTAACCTGAGACCAAAACTGGTTGACATAGTCGAATTCCTGGAAGGAGGTGAGGAAGAAAGCAAAAAAGAGGGTGTGGTGACGAACCCAGACATCGGACAATGGTTGAGCACTTGTGTTCTTGCCACCAATGATGAGATGGGCACTGCGACTGCAAGAGAGATGAGAGGGGAAGAAAGGGGAGAGGGGGGACACGGACTAGCTAGAAGAGAAGTCATCGCCACTGATGGCCATGTACCTGGCTGGTGGGGGGGTCATGGGCAGATCCGACGGGGGGTTTGGAGGGGACCAAGAGTTGGTATTGAAGTCGATACTGTCGGGAGACGTTGAGGTGCTGGGCAGAAAGAGCAAGGGAGAAGCACGGACAGGAATGTCTGAGAGATGGGAATGCCGCTTGATGATTGCCCGCCGAAGAGAAGGAGTGTACGTGAGGAGTCGTCGTAGCCGATGGAGGGATACTTGAGCGGGGGGGCGGAGGTGCCTTGTATGAGGTTGGTAATGTTGAGCCACTGAAGGGGGGGAACAGGCATGGTAGTGGAGATGGCCTGTGCGGCGGAGGGGGGGAGGGGGAGGAAGAGGAGAAGGGGGACGAGGAGGAGCATCGAGGGCAACGGCGACGGTGCGCTCGGTCTTGTGCGAAGACGGTGGCGACGACGACAAGCACCTTCTCTCACCGGTTTCCTAATATGGAAATGGCCAATAAAAATATGTTTCATCTCACGTGATTATCTACTTGATGGTCTCTTCATCGAAACGTATACTCACAGACGACCAGCGTGCGACGAACAACGATGCGTGAGCATTATATCTCATCTATTTCATTATTTAAATCCCCTTTAGTACCCCCGCTGCAGAGTTGGCTGCCAGCATTCGCGCTGCCTCCATGCGCGCCCGAAAGTGTTTGTTTCCTGTCTCCACGTATTCCCCGCCCCCAATGCGGCTTACTTTGACACCTTTTTCAACGTGTCCTTGTAGCCGTTACCGAAGGATATCTGAGTTCACCGCCTTCGTCGCACTTGAAACAGGCACCTGTCGCCTTAGCCGGCGCTGCTGCTGGTTACCCACTTACCGCGCGTGAAAGCAATCGCCAATTATTCCCCTCATCCCCCGGCACCTATTCTCCCCTCCCTTCCCCCTCTAAGCGTAAACGCTCGCACCCCGATTCTCAGGACGATGACGAACAGTCGATCACGCCACCCCTCATTACCCCCCGATCTCAAGATCGAGGACACTGGGCGGCGGAACTCTGTGGCGATGACATGGAGGTCGACAGACCTATGAAACCCCTGCGGCGATCTGGGCGGATCAGAGAAGTGTCACCTCTTCCACCAACCTGCTCCCTGTTCTCTTGTGAAACGGAAATGAACTCGCATCAATGCGAAGAATCCACCAGCATGCGCTCCACACAGCTCCTCTCCCTCAACTCGGCCACTGACAATGAACAACCGTAAATGGCCATGCGCACACTTGTTATTTTAGGTAAGTCCTTCCGGCCGTCACCAGTCGTCCGACACAGCTTCCATTTCCGATTCCAGTGTTTGTCTCAAAATCGGTAACTTTACCCTTTTGTACAGGCCCGTCAGATATCAAGTGCTGGAATCGTAGAACTCGCCAATTTGTTGTAGATCTTGCTTCGAAATAATGAACATACACTTGTCAAACACCACGCCTGTGAACCAACGAGCCCGTGCAGCCTTTGAGACCCGGCCGCAAATCCATGCTCTTGCGGAGTCGACAATGTCGACCACAATGCAAAGTGCGCTAATTAGGTCCGTTACTTCAATGCATCAACCGTCCCTCACGTTGTTTCGAAAGGTGTCTTGTGGTTACTGTTCGGCTCTGCGTACGTAAGACATTTCGGCTGTCGTTTAATCGATATGGCCCTCGGACCCACCTACCAATCACATTTGTCTGACGCGGTTCTGTTCCATCCACTTTCCCACATTCGGACTGTGCACCTTTCAGGTCAAGGGCTTGGTTGCGCTATATCCCGCGAGCATCAAGACCAGACACCCGATGCAAACAATTTCAGATCTCCGACCAGATACATGTTTCGTTCACTGGGAAAATTCGATTTAGTGCTGATCGCGTAGTATATCTATGTGCACAATCTCCACCGGAAGATAGGTTCCTTTGGATCCTTTAAATCCCTTCTCCCGTCCCAACGACATCTGAACATCGTTTCACCTCCCCTGTCCTCCCCGTCATTCGTTATGGCCTCACCACCCTCCCTGCCAGCCTTTGGGGCCGAGGAACGTTTTGACAAGGCTAAAAAGCACCTATGGCAAGTGGTAGCACTTTCTGCTTCACTCTTGTGCGCGATGGTTCTGGAAATGCATGCGACATGCAAATGCCTCGTCCCTGCGTTTCAAAAAGCACAAACTCCGTCGCATTTGCGCCTCCGCTTTTCTTGCTTTCGCTTATCATCCGCCTTGCGCTTATGCTGACGCCACACGTCCTCGCTACTGCGTGGTATATAATCGATGTCTTCACAGGGCCTCTGAATCCCCGGCACACGAAGAGGACCCGGCAAATCGTCCGGCCGAACGACGAGAACTTGGCATGAAGTCACCATCTCCGGAGTACATCAGGATGCGTTCAAGTCACTCAGCAACGCCTGACCGACCCCGATCTCCCCAATTAACGGAAAAGCCACTGTCCCCGGAATACAGCCTCAGGGCATCATCAAAGTTCGTCATCCTCTTTTTCGTTCTTTGCATGGTGAGTTATTGATCGGAACACGACTGTAATGCATTCGCTGCGAACAGCAGGCCACAACATGTCTTGCCACCTCTTTCTCGTGAGGGGCTCAATTTCGATCACGACCGTCGATTACCCCCTCCACGGTCTTGGAACGCGACGGAGCATGTAAATTCCAGAGACAGACTATTCCCTAGGTATATTTAGCTTCCATGTGACTGACCCTAAGCTCACTCGAACATTGCTGCAAGAAGCAGCACCGCCTCTGCTCCCCTACAAGAGCCACGGGCTCATAATGACAGTCCACAACGACCCGTTTCACTTTCAGTCTTTAATTCACCTACTGCGACCTACATGTGGCCGGGTTTTCAGGCTGCATCACAAATGAGCCACCCTCCCATCATTTACGTCAACTACGACAATAGAGACGCCACGCGGTCGGCGTCAACCAGCTCTGCGTTGAGCACACATGATTCACCCATCATTTCGTGCGTTTGTTGCTGCTGTTGCAAATGAGGTTATTCACCGATCTTCACCAGTTCTTCTCCGGCATTAACACATTATGATCGTTCTGCCACCAATACACTCTCCAAGAAGCGGCGTAGTACATCACCCGATGGGCGGTGTGTCGGTCTCTATGACTCTGAATGACTTGTTAATCTTATCGTGCCCCTTTGTCACAGCGCGTCATCTGTACAGAGCGCTCCTTCCCGAAATTTGATGGAGAGGTACGTCCACCATGCCCACCAAGTCGACCTACTAAACTATCCCTAGTTGGCCGCACTTGTCGGACAAAGACCGTCGTCCACAGCTTACACAGGGCTCCCAACAACAATACAGGTATCCTCCGCTTCAACCTAGCCGCCCTTTCACAACCGCCTCGGGCCGCGCTGCGTCCGTGAACCTGTCTTCCGAAGACGACCAGCTAAGAGCGTCGCGTGAGCCAAGCCCACAGATTAGCGAGGCTAGCGAAGGGGAGACGGTAACCCGGCCTACCACTCGGCGTCAATCTCCTCGCGGTGACGCAGACGCATGGGAACGATATGCGAAACCGACGTTGTCTCCTGATGGCGCCACCAGAAAATGGCAATGTACGTGGCCGACGCCGGAAGACCGCAATAAGCCTACGTGTGAATACACATCCAAAAAGCAACTTGTCAAACGTCATGTCGAGACCACACATTTACGGTACAAGTGAGTGTGACGCATCTGCATCAAACAATTTCTCATCTTCTTCAGGCCCTTTGTCTGTGAAGTGTGCAAGAAAGGTTTCCCACAAAAAACCTCTCTAGATACCCACATGCATGGCCAGTGCGTACTGATCCGCTAGGAGAGACTGAGCTGGCTTACACAGCAACCCTGTCAGCACTGGCTCCACTCCCCACGTTTGTCGCTATGGATGCGGAATGGCGTTCAAAGATCCCGCCCGCAGGCACCGTCACATGGTGGAGGAACACGGATACATCCCAAGGCAATCCAAAAAGAAACACAAAGCCGGCCCATCTACTCAAGAGGGCACGACTGCCGGGGCCGTACGTCCGTTCACATTCATAAGTGGCCCGGACGAATAGATCTTTCGACTTTGGTTCCTGTTTATTGCGCTGTATTTCAAATGTATTGTGACAGGCTGATATATGTATCTTTAAATCTCCGTCACTGCCGTTGCTGCTGCAACGTATAATTACTTTTGTATGGGATAAGTATCCCTCGACGAACATACCCTCCTATTATTTCTAGAACGTTGAATACATCCCCATTGTAGCATTTCGGTGATGGAGCGCACAACTTTGCTTCTGTCAAAGTAGAGACCCGCGCACGAGTCCGTTCCGCAACGTTACGAAGGCGGAGTAATCCCAGATCCATGGTGCTTATCGTGAGGGCATTGCCGATACCTGCCGCCAGTCAGAATGGACCCACTGGCTCCCCACGTCCATTAACGGCGCACTTTCACATCCCGGTTGTTGCGATGACCCTCGCCGTCGACGATGAACTTGAAACAGATGGAGAACCGACGGGTTAGCGTATCTCTCCGGAGCTCGCTACGCGGATGCACACGAAAACTGTCGCACGCATGGCCATCAAACGTCAAGCAGAGATGGCGATCCGGAGGGACCTTGCGTTAGCGGCGGGAAATATTACTGTCAACAATGAGCTGAATCATTGCTAGCCCTTGTTCCATGTGACAGCCGATGTCAAATCCACATTGTAACAGATGGCGTTCCCGAGATGAGCTGTCAATAAAAAGGAAAAGTATTTTTTTGATGCACGATTGCGGTGTCCCCTGCGCACACGTCTCCGCTGTTTCGTATCCGTGATGAAGAACACTTCTTGATTAAATTCCTTGGCTTTGGACGAACTACCGAACCTTCCTTTTCGGGGTAATGAGCATAGCCACGTCTGGGTTCTGCGATTGGCAGCGCTCGGCATGCCGGCAAAGTCAAAAATGCCATCCAAATCGTCCCCACCACTTGGGAGTCTCGCCATCCAAGCACCGTCGCTGACGCCACAGCTCGTGCGTGTTTCACCATCGACATGTCACAACCTCAGTCTGTTCAAAGGCGAGCACTCGACCCTGCCTTGTGGTTTGTGGCTCAGCGCTCATCCCCCGAAGACCTTCTCAGGGAATACCGCAGACTTGACGATACCATCACGATGCGGTTGAATCGCTCAAACGCACAGTTCCGTGATCGAGATCGCCAAGGTCTTAGTGGAAAAGGTAGCGTACAGGATCGAGCCTGTGCGTACATATGGAAGGAACTCGTTGGTGAGCTGTTTGGGCCCGTTTCTCACTCCCGAGGGGTGATTTGGCTAACTTGCGTGATCGTTTCAGAGAATTGGAAGCGGAGAACGGAAATTGTTGACTACTGTGTCCATGTCGTGGATCAGTCCATGAGCGAGAAGCACAAGGTACTAGATGAACGCGAAGGCGATGCCAAAGCTAAGAGGAAGACACAAGCTGAGTTGTTTGCCGACGAGGTGAAGGTTAGAAGCAAGCATTTTCATTACCGTCAATAACTGCCGCTGATGGCCTGGCGTTTCAGAAAAACCAGGTGCGCAATGAATTATCGGTTGAAAAGATAGTAAGGAAACGGACTTTCGAGGGTCAGATTCACCCCTAGCCCTCTGTCTTTGTTACTAACATGGATATCACAGCCTTCCAATCTCGATGTCGATACTTCACACCCCCGATGAATGATCCTGGAACTAGAAAGTGGTGGGATGCTGCTCAGTCACAAGAAGCAGAGTAGTGCCTTTCTCCTCGTTGTTTTCATTCCACGCCAGCGCCGCTCATCATCTGTGTGCGTATTCTTTGATCGTATTCCTCGCCAAGTAGAGTCGCAAAGACGGGGAGGTAGCGAGTCTCGCTGGTCGCAATACCTGCTTACGTAATCCATGACGCCACTTCTATATTGATCAAGGCCTGTGTTGAAACGATACCATGATGTTAGCCACCTTTGCGCTCTTCAGCCTGTGTGCCTCAACACAGGCAGTACCTCCGCTCAAAGTACAGGATGACTCACAAACCGTCTTTACCGAGGACGTCAAGGTCCCAGTGGTCCTGGGCGTAATGTCTCGCTGCCCGGATGCCATGCTGTGCGAGGCCGTCTGGGACCGCGTGCTTCAGAGAGTCGGCGACAAAGTGGACATCTCCCTCTCTTTCATAGCAAAGTATGTCCTCGCCTATGAAACCGGCGTCCTTCATATTAAATAATATGACAAAGGCCAAACGCATCAGATCATACTTATGGGGTAACCTGCAAGCACGGCTTGGAGGAGTGTGCCGGAAATGTGTATGAGTTATGCGTCGCCAAACATCACCCAACCTCAGAGTGGTGGCCATTCCTTCAATGCCAGAACTTTCAAGGCCGTGATCAAATCGGGCTGCCCGAAACTGCTGCGAGCTGTGCCACGACTACCGGGTTTGATTGGGAAACCGATCGGGCGAGTCTGTGCACCGGCAAAGATGGACAGGCGGAAGAAGGCGTCAAACTGTTACAAGAGAGCGTCCAAAACAGTATAGAACTAGGCATCCAGTAAGCGTTCGCGTTACGGGACAGTGCCAATAAAAAACTGAAGCATCTCGCGTAGGAAAAGTTGCACGATCATAATAAATGGCAGACAAGTTTGTATTCGTGACGGCACTTGGTACGAGTGCGAGGTGCGTGAGTACGGAGCTGCCAACGGAGATAATCTTCATGTCGAACGTAGGGTGGACACACGCCTGCCGACTTCATCGGGCAAATCAACGAGGAGTACAACCGTCTGAATAGTATTGATTAGGGGGCGCAGGCAAGTAATACAGATCCGGTGTCGTCAATCGAAACGTGCGGAGAAGCGAATTATCCATGATGTGGGGGCATGCCAGACTGCCATGTACATGATTAGCCACCAAGAATCAGCTCGTACACGATGACTACTAGGTTCAATCCTATCAAGGGGACTTGTTGACATGAGTATTTGGTGTATTTTCATCGTGCTTGTTTGAACACGCTTACTGCGCATGAGTGTCCGCACGGCACTGATGAGGTTTATTATGCGGATTTTGATGCTAACTTCCTGCTGGGCACCGTAACCAGACTGGTCATAGGACTGTTGGAAACCAGCGTTGGAGCTCTGAGGTTGGGCTGAGGTCCAACCGACTGTAAAGGGAGAATTGGGTGAGCAGAAGGGGCAGAAGGTAACAGAACGCACTGCGTGCAAGGAAGCGGTCTTCGCTGAGCACGGCCACTGCGTTTATCAAGAGAAGGGATACATATAAAATAGTGCCGATGGTGAGCATCGTCGTGCTCGGCGATGAACAAGTGCGAGTCCAAAAGCCAACGCGTGTGTGACGAGCTTGTGTGACTCGGCGAGAGCGTGACACAATTTCTCGGTCTTTAATGCATCCACTCAGTGCGTGCCGAAACGAGTCCAGACGATAATCTAGACTCATTTGCTTCATGTAGCCCACACTCTACGACCTCTCTCGCACTCCGGAGTGCATTGGCAGAGCCGCCGGACGTGAGTCCTGCTTTCCAAAGTTCCTCGTACCCTGACCACACTCAACCAGTTACTGGAACCCTATGCAATGGGTTCAAGAAAAGTTTGCTCCAGCACCGAAGAAAGCGTCTGAACGCGCAATCAAACACCAGGACCCAACGCCCGCTCAAGATGAAGTGTTCCAAGACGTGTCTGCGAGCGACACAAGGTCCATCTCCGAGAAGAAAGAGCAAACACAAGTAGTGAAACGACCCAAGCAACCCGCACGTGAGGTACGTCTCGCCTTGAAACGTAAATGGCAGCTTTTGAGAAGCACCCTCTTTGCATCCTAGCACAAATATTCCACAGCGAACTTCAAGATTTCACATAGGAAGCTGAACATGCTTGGGAGGCAAATATCTGGCCAGCCGATCGATCATGCTATAATGCAGATGCAATTTAGTGAGAAGCGTGCTAGCAGCCGTATTAAGAGCATGCTGGCTACTGCGAAGCTCCATGCTAGCGTGTACAAGAAAATGGATCCCTCGATGTTGATTGTCTGTGAGTGCACTTGGTCTCGTCTTCCTTTGACCCATTCATGTTTGGCTCATGCACGCGTTCTGTAGCGGAAGCATGGGTGACCAAAGGGCCAAAACAGCTCAAACGTCTTGAGCCCCGCGGACGAGGGAAATTTGGCATCCGCGTGCATCCGGATTCAAGGTTGAATGTGATATTGCGGCCAGGTAAGACCTTCGAGCAGCTACAGGAGGAGAGGCGTAAGATGCGGTTGAAGAGGATAGTATCAGCTGGCATTGTTCGAGAGGACGTGCCTCTCCGGAATCCTGCATCGACTTGGCAATGGTAGACTAGCTTAGAGATACCTACATATGAATATCAATGTCACAGCCACCAGGCAGACACGTCTCTCAACACAACCACCACGCGAAACAATGCTGCAGCGCTGGCAAACTCTGTCGCTGCTCTTCGTGAGCTCACTGCTCCCTTCCTTCTCCTTGGCCGGCCCAGCATTCGAAAACACCGCGATAGTGCGCACCATTGAACTCGGCGGCTCTCTCGTACACGTCAGTACCACATTTGCCGTCAAGGCACTCGAGCCAGGCCAATCTGTATACCACATCGCCCTCGGAAAAGACGAGAAAGAAAAGACGAGCTGGATAGAAGCCAAGGTCAAGGGCCAAATGCAGCCTCTCGAAATCGTTGACCTAGACGAACGTGATACACGGTGCGTCATGTTCATTCGGACGCGCTGAGGTGTTGATGCCAATTCGTCCAAAGCGATGTCCATGTATTCGGTGTGACATTGCCGAGAAAGCTCGCTGTCAACGGGACCATCAATCTTGTTCTCGAGACGGTCCAGACACATGCAACGTATCCCTACCCGGCGTATGCCACACAAAAAGACCCTCAACTCTTGAAATACGACACGGACTTGTTCGTTCTTAGTCCTTATACCACTCTCGTTCAGCGTACCAAAGTCAAGTTTGTCCGATTCCTCCGTATCCTCGTCGTGTGGAACCAAACCTTTGTACAGGTCCTCCTCCCCGGACATTCTCTCTTATTCTACTCCTGATAGGGTAGACGAATTCATTGGAGACGCCTCAGTCACCAAGTCTGGAGCTACCATCACATACGGACCTTATTACAACGTGGCTTCCTCTATGAACACAGAGTTCTTCTCCAAGTACCAACAGCCTGTCTCCGTGCACTTCCCTTACGACCACCCCGTTCTCGAGGTCACGAAGCTTCAACGTTCAGCTGAAATTAGCCACTGGGGATCCAATCTGAACATCGAGGATAAGGTTACCCTGCGCAATGCCGGTCCTTCGTGAGTATATCCTTATATCGTCAGTCTCTGATCTTTGACCATTGAGAAACGTGTTCAGCCTCAAAGGATATTTTTCTCGCCTCGAATACCAAGGGGAAAGCTATTTCGGTCATGTTGCTGCGCATGTACTTCGTGGCTTGACTCTGCATCTCCCTCCAGGCTTGACTGACGCGTACTTTTATGATTTGAATGGGAATGTGTCCACGTCCCGTCTGCGCCGAGCCCCTTCTGTACCCAAGGGCAGCAAAGCTATTCAGTATAGTGTCCTTGAAATGCGTCCTAGGTACCCACTTCTGGGTGGATGGAACTATTCCTTTACTCTTGGTTTTGACACCCCACTCCAAGATTCCGTGAGTTGGGATGCAGCGAACCAACGACACATCGTTGGTGTTCCCATCATGACGTACATACCTGGGTCGGTGGTGGACGAGGCCGAGGTCAGGATTATCCTGCCGGAAGGCGCCACGTAAGAATCCTGATTTTGTGCAAAGGAGGAAGCTTAACGTAGGTTTCACAGTGACATTGATGTTGTAACACCCTTCCCTGCGTTGTCAAGTACGGTCTCGACGCATATAAGCTACCTTGACACGACAGGGCGTCCGGCCGTCTCGTTGACATACAAAGATTTGACTGACAGGCACACTTCCATGATATACGTACGTCGAGTGGTGCTGTGTTTTTGAATTCAATGTCTGACGATTGGCACAGGTGTCGTACAAGGTACCGTTATCAGCGCACCTGAAAAAGCCCATTGCAGTCGGAGCTGCATTCATGTCGTTGTTCATGGTGGGACTGGCAGTCAGACGAGTTAATCTAAGACTAGACAAGGCGTGATGGTGTAGTTCGTTCAATGGTAGTAGCCCATGCAATGTGAATTTGTCACCCACGCTCCCTTGATGTTCGCCAGACGCGTCCCAAGCGTGCTTGGTTTCGTCCGTGCGTTTGCAACTCGTCGTCCAGCGTCTCAGCCCAGAAAACTCCTTCGCCCGTATGATCTCGCCTTGCAGCTCAAGCAGCTCTCTGCGGACGGGAACGTCGACGCGGCTGTCCAGCGCCTTCGCTCTGTGCCGAGAGATGCCCAGAACGTCCCCGCATGGAATACCATGCTCTCCGTCTGCATGTCTCACAAAAAGTTCCATCTCGCGTATGCACTCTTCATCGATGTGAGCTCCCTCCTTTCCTCAATAGCATCCATCTTATCCCCCGTGCAGATGAAACGGCGCGGGTTCTCCCCAAACATTTCTACATTCGTGACCATGTTCAAGGGTCTCTCCCAGATCGACGGCTGGTCATGCCGGCCCAAACAACTCGCTAATGCGCATGCCTTGTATCATTACTACCTCGACTACACGCGGTCTGTCAAACATCACGATACTGACAACGTCGCACAACTCTCTCTTGCCCCACTTGTCATCTACATATCTATCCTTGGTGCTGCAGGTGATATTCAAAAGATGTTCGATGTCTACTTCGCCATGGACAAAGATGGTCCGCACGCACCAGATAGATTCGTTTTTACAGCCATGCTCCGCGCCATCGCAAACCACCAGAAACGTGCAGGTGTCACCTCCGTGCGCGACACAGATGCCTCAGACGCGAAACACGTCTGGTTACAGATCGAAAAGACCATTCAGAAACGACCAGATTTTGAGCTCGACTCCCGTCTCATTGCAGCAACCATACAAGCCCTCACCCATGGTCGACCAGCCGACCAGAATCTTGCGTTAGACATTATCGACCACCACCTCGGTCTCACACGACCCGGTCACCCAGACCCCTTCAAGCTCTCCCCCCATCTCAACTACTGGACGCTTGACGCCGCCCTTCAGGTCTGCTTTGCAACGCAGAAATTTAGACTCTGCGTCCACTTCATGCATCTGCTCATGGACAATCTTGATTTTGATCGACGTGGCGTCCGTTCACTCGTGACCAGGTCGCACATTCACAAGCTTCTGCGCGCCCACGCGTCCCTCGCCATGTTCGCCTCTCCTCACGAGTCTTCCCAAGCCATCGACGCGCTCGAATGGTGCCTGAAGAACGATGGTATATACAACATCCCCGATTTACGTCCGGACGTGCGGACTTACCACCTCGTGCTCATGACTTGCTTCCGCACCGGTGACTGGGAAGGCGCCATCAAGTCATTTCAACTCATGACGGGTATCCAGGCTGATTCATTCAGCGAATCCGAGGGTCGGGCCCCACCCAGGGTCGAGAAGCAACTCGAGGGCAGGAACCTCATGCCAACCGTAGAGACAATGTCCTTCATTATGCACACCGCGCTCCAGACGAAGGACAACGCCAAGGCTTTGCAGGCGTTTTGGCTCTCGGAGTACGTTGGTATTGATACTCTTCTGCGGGGCGAGGATGGCGAACCATACTATCGGGCCTCGTTTGCCCGGGCCTTGACGAGCGTTGTCAACCAATTGTTGGATGATCCGAGGACTGAACACCGCCGAGAATGGCTTGTCTCACTCAAAACTCGCGCGCAGGAAGTGGTCCAGACCATCGGACGTACCCTCAGATCGGAGAAGTCTACACTGGGCACCCTGACCACGTTGACTCAAGAGGACGGGGCAGTCTCGTTTGATCTCGTCGCAAGGAGCAGTAAACCCCGTAGTAATTAACGGTCTACTTCCGCATGTTGCACCTACGTTCTGTGACCATCACGCATAAATTATGTTCAGAAGCTACATCAGCCAAGCAATATGTGGGTGATAACGGAACGGAAATAGCAAGAGTCCATGGTAGCCTATTTAACACCCCTGCAACCACAAGTCCGGTGATGAATAAAGCAACAATCCAACGAGTAAATTAAGCAATCGAATTCGGGCGACTTCCGTACTTCGCAAACTCGTTTTTAAACCCGGGCGTCGGGGGAGCGAAAAGGGTATCCTCTGTCAGTGCCATCGACACTGGCTGGTATGTATGCGGAACATTGCCAGACGGTTCCGGGTGCAGGATCCCAGTCCCAGGGGGAACATCCATTGGCATAGGACTGAGTCTCCCAGGAATCCTCCGAGTTCGCGCATTCTTTCCGCGCCGTCTGCAGAGCAGGATGAAACCCACGATGACAAGCACGATCAACACTATGGCGTTCAGTGCCATGACAGCGAGAATCGCCGGGAGAAACTTGGAGAGATTCTCGAGCGCCGTAGCAACATCCGTCGGCAGTGAGAGCGTCGTTGATCCAGACCCAGAGTTTGAAACATTGTAGGTGATATTAGTGTTCGGGGTACCGCCTCGCACATTATGAAATTCGACAGAGGCTTGAACGGGGTCGACAAGAGCCAGCATTTGAACGTATGGGTTACCCATGTTCCCCGAGGAGTTAAAGTCGCCAAAATCATAAAGCGTGTAGATCGAGCGGAGGACATTATCGCCGATCAACCAGTCACTGGACAAAGAGTTAAATCGATCAAATGTGGTACAGATCCGAAGAACCAACAATTGACCAGATCCCACGGACACGCTCTGTGGCAGGAAGGAGCCCACACAAGTGTTTGGGTCGCCAAGAGAAGTTGGCGAGACGTCGAGGGGATGGATGGGAAAGATCTGGTTGCTTGACAACCTGTCAACGGATATTCAGTTCAAGAAAAACAAGGGGACATACCCTATTTGAAGGGCCATGTCGATTTCAGTTTCGCATGGAACAACCCATTGACCAAGATCGGAATCATACTGTGCGCCGGAAATGCCACCGTAAATGGCCGTACAAACGTCGGTAGGCGCGTAGCTTGGGGGTTGTTTATCAATAAGTTTCGTGGGGAAGTTGTAAGCGAGCAACTTACGTGTATGATGTGCCACTGTCAATTAAGACAACGGCTTTGTTCGGTGGCGCCGCAGGTACTGTGGACGAGACAGCGATCGTTTTTGTTCCAACAATAAACGAATCCAAAAGTACATTCCAACGTTGTGGTGCGGTGACAGGCCACGTCGGAATCTTATTTGTACTTGTCACGTTGGCATATGAGGGATCTGTTTCACCAACGGACAAGCTACCCTGGACGCCATCGCCGTCTGTGGTGCTCTGTAGTGAGAAGGCGATGAAATTGGGTTCACTTGGATTGTCGTTAAATAGGTTGTAGAGCAACGGCCGTCCAGAAGTCTGATTCACCGCCGCGCCAATATGGGAAAGGGAATCAAAACCGAGCCCGAGGATGCCTGCTGCCTCGTATTGCAATGCCGGGTTCTGGGCTGAAGAAACATTCAAGTATGCCTGCTGAGGTACGGTGATGCTGTTTTCAAGGTTAGCGTGAAAGCTGAAGGGAGGCAGAAGGCCAAAATACCCTGCAAACTCTATTGGAGCAAACGCTACTTGACCCTGGGCCCAACCAATGCCATACTGGTATCTGGTGTGAGTTTCGCCAAGCAAGGTCGACACTGCTCACTTACAGTAAGGTTTAAGCTGGTCGACTTTGCACGACGTGAGTGCGAGCGTGATAAGGAAATATGACTGTACTGACGCTAGCTTGAGCACTTGGGAGTGCTCCCGTAGGGAGTACCCATAAATCTAAGAGCCATAAAACGTCAAGGACAATAACGACAGGGGCGTGAAACGTACCAGACGAGCCTGTGTCGAGCTGCACGGGGAATGCTAGACCGCAGATGAGCTCGGAGTGACAGTGAGGTATGATGACAATCTTACACACGCCCCCGATGGTGATCTGTGACGCGTGTGAGCGGCAGACGAGACGGACCAGAATAAACGTACGTTGGCAATGTAAACTAGGTCGTGCACGTCACTGGGGGAGAAGTGTCGGGTGAATAGCGGAGAGGGCGGGCGGAGCATACCTGAGAGAGAGAGGCGAGGGTGTAGAAGAGACTGCGAGTGAAGCTGTGCCGCTTCTACGGTGCAAAACTTGGCGTTGAACGGGAATCATGGTCAAAAAAATGAGCGACAACGGTGAAAGAGAGCGGCGACGGTGGTGGATGGAGTGGCTGTGCCACTCAATACCCGGCGATATGGTGGCACTTTGACCACGTGACACCCTGCACTCAAACGACGACGATGCCCGCCACGACGAGGAGTGCCATCCTCCGTCTCATCAATCTTGCCGCTCAGCACCCCGCCTGTCCCTGCCATCGCTGCTCGTCCCATCCACACAGTGCTGCAGCACTCACCCAGCTCAGACAGTTTGCAACCCCGGTACATGCCGTCCAGAAGGAGTATGCTTTCGAGGTCCGTGCCAATCTCTCCGTACCCCTTCCCGTGACAGATCTTTCCCTCTAGGTCGCTGCATCAAACCTCAGGTTTGGCGAAGGCGTCACCCGTGAGGTTGGCATGGATTTCAAGAACATGAAAGCCCGCAAGGTAACTCTCGCTCCTACTTGCCCTTTCTGTTCTTGCATCTCTGCTCCCAGGTCGGCGTCTTCACGGACCCCATCGTAGCCAAGCTTAGGCCAATGGCTGTCGTGAGTGGCGCCTGTCTATTCACGCGACTTTGGTCCATTCACCTTTCTCTAGGCCCTCGAATCCCTGCAGTCCCAGGAGGATCTCCCTTTCGAAGTCTATGACCAAGTCGTAACTGAGCCTACCGAAGCGAGCTGGAGACATGCCATTGACTGGGCGAGGCAGCATGACTTTAGTCACTTCCTGGCGTGAGTGCCGCGTGCGATCCCGCGAATCCTCTGCTCCTAACTACATCGCAAAGCGTCGGAGGCGGAAGCGTCATAGACACCGCCAAAGCTGCAAACCTGTCTGTACTTGTTCATCTTCCACATCCCGTGACCTGACGTCCGCCAGGTTTACCGTCTACAAGGACAACGACCTGATGGACTTTGTCAATGCCCCAGTGGGCAAGGGACTCCCCATCTCTCAGAGCCTACGACCCCTCATCGCAGGCAAGCACCGTTCTATGTTGTTCTTTTCGATTTGATCAGACCTGCCCCTAGTCCCCACTACTGCTGGAACTGGCTCCGAGACAACCGGAGCTGCAATTTTCGATGTTACGTCGCGCGCTTTCAAGACTGGTATTGCTAGTCGCGCCCTCAAGCCAGTATTGGGAGTCGTCGACACTGCAAACACCGAAAGTTGCCCAACAGAAGTACATATAAGCGCCGGGCTGGACGTCCTCTTTCACAGTATGGAGAGTTACACTGCGATTCCGTGAGAACGACGTTGGCAGTTCAAATTTAATCTTACTCACCTTTGCCAGTTACATGGAACGTACGCCCCGTCCCGCCAACCCAATCTTGCGCCCAGCATACCAAGGGAGCAACCCCGTCGCCGATATTTTCTCTATGTGGGCGCTCAGGACCACGGTCAAGTACCTCCCCCGAATTGCCAAAGACCGTACCGATCACGAAGCAAGAAGTCAAATGCTGTATGTACTAATCTGACCTCGTCCCTAGTAAACGTTTTACATAAGAATTGTAGCCTCGCTGCTTCCTTTGCTGGTATAGGATTCGGAAATGCTGGCGTACACTTATGCCATGGGATGAGTTACCCGGTATGTTCTAGTTGTCGAAAGGCCACCTGGGTCGCTCACGAGAGTGGGTCAGATTTCTGGTCTGAATAAGAGAGGTCCCAAATACAAACACCCAGGATACCAAGTCGACCACCCTATCATCCCCCACGGTGTCAGGTACGCTACGGAGCACACCCATGCTTGATCATAGCTAACTACGTGCATCAGTGTCGCCCTCACAGGACCTGCGGGTATGTTCTAGATTTCGGAATTCGACCAGTGCAGTGAACCTTATCCCCTGTTAGTTTTCCAGTTTACTGCGCCATCGTCACCCGACCGCCATCGCGAGGCATTAGCGATTTTCAACAATACCACGGTGACCGATCCTTCAATCACCAGCATTCCGGACTCTGAGATTGGTTGCTACTTGTATGAGTCGATTGCTCGCTTCCTTGACGGGCTCGGTGTACCACGTGGTCTGAAGGCGGTAGGTTACACGAAAGATGACGTTCCAGGGCTTGTCGAGGGTACAATTCCACAACGTCGTGTGCTGGACCTCGCGCCGAACATTGGTAATGTCGCTGGGGAAGACGGAAGAGAACATCTGACGCGGATCATGGAGGCATCATTGGAATACTGATCGTTGTGTATCATCGTCTTACTGTTTACTTGTAACATGAGAAACGTTTCAACTTGTCCACTCGGGTTTTGTGCTGTCCTTTGATAACACCACTGGCACGAACGATGGCTAACCGCAAACGTCGAAGCAGGTTCAAACCATGCATTGATCTTCACGATGGCAAAGTGAAGCAGATCGTCGGCGGTACTTTGTCGGATGATGATCCAGGAGCGCTCAGGACGAACTTTGTCGCAAGGTTGGTGTGTCGACCGTCAAGCACCTGTGTTACTTGATCATTTTAGCCAATCTGCAGGAGATTTTGCACGTTTATATAAAGAGCACGAGCTGCAAGGGGGGCATGTCATAAAGCTAGGACCTGGGAATGAGGATGCTGCGAGAGAGGCATTGGATGCGTGGCCAGGTCTGTCCCCGATGTCAGCGATCCTCTGACACATCTCCATCGTACGGTACAGGCGGTCTACAGATAGGCGGCGGAATGACGGTCACGAATGCACAAGAATGGTTAGATGCGGGTGCGAGCAAGGTGAGTGCGGCGCTGGGATCCGACTCCTGGCTCAATCTCTTCAGGTTATTGTCACTTCATATCTCTTTCCTGGAGCGATATTCTCCCAAGAGAGACTTGAAGACATCTCCAGAGCCGTCGGAAAGGACAAGCTTGTTGTAGATGTGAGGTTAGACAGCCCTTTGCGTGCGTATGACCACGTATAACATGCACTAAATAGCTGCCGACGTCGAGGGGGAAAGTGGTTCATTGCGATGAACAAGTGGCAGGATATCACAGACATGGAGGTGTCCAAAGAATCACTCGACATGCTGTCCGAATATTGTAGGCAAGTGGAGGTTATTGGTTATGCGACAGCGTCTGAATCTCCCTAGCGAGTTTCTCATCCATGCCGCGGACGTCGAGGGCCTATGTCAGGGGATTGACGAAGAACTTGTGCAAAGCAAGTGTCTATCTGTGTTGCATGCATGTCGACTGAACCAAATTCCAGAGCTCGGCGAATGGGTGATGATACCAACAACGTATGCTGGGGGAGCAAAACGTACAGTGGTCTCCAGTGCAGGTTACTTGTGGTTGGCTGATCACGGTTGACAGATGTCTCTGATCTGGCTCTCGTGGATTCGCTGTCGGGTGGAAAAGTTGATCTTACTTATGGCAGGTGAATCCGTCTACTGTTTCAAGAGAGACGTTCTGACAACGGCCAAGCTCGCTCGATATCTTTGGGGGGTCGTTGGTCAAGTTTAAAGATCTCGTTGAGTACAGTAAATAACCATGGGAAATGTGGCTTGTAAACTATATAGTTTTGGATTGCATAAGCGACACCTGCTCCTCCCAACGGCCTCCTGATCCACACAAAACATTCAAAATGCCCGCCAAAGTCAAGGCCTACGAGCTCCAGTCCAAGTGAGCACTGAACACGTAGCCATTGTTACATCCTGATCCGATCTTCCCTCACAGGTCCAAAAGTGACTTGACCAAACAGCTTTCTGAACTCAAGAATGAGCTGCTCACCCTCCGGGTACAAAAGACCACCGGGGGCGCCCCTTCGAAACTCACCAAGATGTACGTTCCGGCCATGTACTTTTGTTTGATTCCGGTCCCAATGCCCTTGCTTGACAGCAACGTCGTGCGCAAGTCGATCGCACGGGTCTTGACTGTGATGAACCACAAGTCGCGACAAAATCTGCGAGAGTACTACAAGAACAAGAAATACCTCCCGCTCGACCTCCGGCCGAAGAGGACTCGTGCTATCAGACGGCGACTGACCAAGGTGAGGCATTCAGTCGAGCCATGGCCGTGGCGTTGAGACGACTTTTCGTGATCTGCAGCACGAGACGTCGTTGAGGACAGAAAAGCAACACAAGAAGGATATCCACTTCCCACTGCGTAGATACGCGGTCAAGGCATGAGATTGCAGCAGGATTACGTTCTAGTGGCCGCCACCACGCTCCCGTCGTTTACATGCGTCTTATTTGTATGTCCTAGGCCCTGATCAACTTGACGTACTGTGCCTGATAGCGGTCGTTGGTGTGGAGACTCGGGATTTGTATGGGAAAAGAACTGATCTCACCCCGAACACGTGTGGAGGATGTGTCGATGTCTGCCCAGCTTTCTTTTGGACCATCATGTCTCCGCCTGGCAACCGTCTCAGGAAACCAAGTCAGGTGGACCTCGAACATCGTCCCTCCCAAATCTCCCTAATGTCCAGCCAAGACGCCCCTCCTCCCAGGGAGCCCTACCCTGTCCCCAGCAGCAATCCCGCAAGTCAGTACACCTTGCTCGAGAAACTCGGTACAGGTAGCTTCGGCACCGTCTACAAGGCGATACACAACGAGACCAAACAGATAGTCGCTATCAAACAAATCGGTGCGTGTCCATCCCGGCCCGCACTCCATCCTCTGACCTGTCAAACCCTTACCAGACTTGGAGGACTCGGATGACGACATACTCGAGATTCAGCAGGAGATAGCTAGCTTGGCCCGGTGCGACTCCGAATACGTCACCCGATATTACGGCTCCTTTGTCGTGGCCTACAAGTTGTGGATAATCATGGAGTATCTCGCCGGGGGATCATGTCTCGACTTGCTCAAAGCCGGCGTCTTTTCAGAAGCACACATCGCAGTCATCTGCCGCGAGTTGCTTTACGGTCTTGATTACCTCCACTCGGAGGGCACCATCCACCGAGATATCAAGGCCGCAAACGTCCTACTCTCCGCCTCGGGCAAAGTCAAACTCGCAGATTTCGGTGTTGCAGCGCAACTCACGAGTACTCTGAGACATACATTCGTTGGAACTCCCTTCTGGATGGCACCGGAAGTCATCCGTCAAGCTGGATATGATGCTAAAGCAGACATGTGGAGCCTAGGCATCACCGCGATTGAGATGGCAATGGGCGAGCCGCCCTTGGCAGAGTACCATCCCATGCGCGTGCTCTTCCTTATTCCCAAGGCAAAACCTCCGACGCTCGAGGGTAATTTTAGCCCGGCTTTCAAAGAATTCGTCTCTCTATGTCTTACCAAGCACCTTACTGAGGTGCGATATGCGTACCTTCGCATGGATCCGTTCTCACGTAATATCCAGCGTCCCACAGCCAAAGAGCTTCTGTCACACAGATTCATCAAGAACGCAAAGAAGACGTCATACCTTACGGAACTCACTGAACGTTATCAGGAGTTTCGCGTTCGGTCTCCCCAAAAGGGTCTCCAAGCATACCAACCCACCGTCAAGGCAACCGCCAACTGGGAGAGTAATGCCACGATACGCAGTGATTGGAACTTTGACACTGTCAAATCTTCGTCCGTGATGGGGACTTTTAGCAGTGCCGCTCGGGACCTGCTTCCTGACATGGATGACGAGGAAGCGGAGGAGGATCCTTCGGCCTACGGTGAAGAAGACCAGTCGGTTGATACGGAGGGTGCTATCAAAGGTAGCTCTAGTGGTATTGGGACGAGTTACCAGGCGTCACACTCGACTGTCATGATCAAACCACTACCCGAGGAACGAGACATTCCCTATCACCTTGCCGCGGTGGAGGGGTCACCGAGTGATTCCGGAACTTCGTCCGAGCCTGGCACTCCGTTGGAGGGCGGAGTACCTCAAGACGCGCCACCTGCTTACAGTGGTTCTGTTCGGTCCATGAAACGTTCGTCATATGCTGCAAGGCACAGAATGACTGGCGCCGGGACGGTTATGCGAGAGGCTGATTTAGGTTCTGGTGTAGATACGATCAGACCGGTGAAGAAGGTCGACACGGCTGGTTCGCTAAGGCTCTCTGCAGAATATGTTGGGACTACACGTAGCAGAGACGATGCTTCCCCACCACCGAATTCACCCGGCAAAGAGCGTTCGTCAACTAAGCGTAAAGCAAGTGAATCAGAGCGGGCTGGGCGAGCTATGGTCGACGATGTCGTTCTCCCGGTCCTCCAGAACGTAAGCGCCGCCTGTTAATTCTCCACCTGTCATCCTTCTCATCGTTGTTACAAGGCCATTCGCGACGACATGGACGCTCGGGAGATCGAATCGCTGAGCATGATAGCTCGTGGCTTTGCTGACCTATGCGACGCCAACGCATCCCTCTCCTACAATGTCATCCTCGACATTCTTTCCGGTATCAACGAGTACGTCTTTGTTGTGCGTGCGGTCAACCTGGATAACATACGTGTAACTTTAGAAATCCCGGCGTTCGACAACACGTGCAGACTTCTCGTGGACTATTTCCTCACAAACGGATCATTCGAAAAAGTGAAATGACCGCGAGAGGCTTGGTTGTCACTGAAGTTCAAGAGGATATTTCGGGCCTCCCAGCAGAACCAAGTAGTTCATCATCAGCTCATCCTCTTAAAGGAGATGACCAAGCTACCCAAGCACGCAAGTCACCCATCGCCGAACTCTTGTACATGCGCTGGCTCGAAGGACTCCGGATCAAATGGCCGAGTATTCTGTCATCATGATAGACGGCGAGTTTGATTTGTTGACTATCAGCGCAATCACCGCGTAATCTTGCGGTCCAGGAGCTCACTTGGATTCAAACTTCTTTGGACGCGTTGTTACGCATATCATTGTAACTAGCTTTCGTGTGCCAGCTGCATCGTGGACGTTTCGAGATAAATAATGTTCATGAATTCACGTATATTTTATGGATGCGATGCCTTATAGATGAAACACCGTTACTTGCAATGACCAGCCATGTCTTGTACTACTACATCTAAGTGTGATATGATGCAAAATCCTTCCAGCCATGTTGTACCGCAAAAAGAAAAGAAAAAGATTGTAGATATCCAATAATAATAATGTGCAAGATAGTAACGTCACCATGCGGTCCAGCGTCAGAGAAGAATACTGGCAGCTACAGCAGCAACGAGGGTAGCAATGCCCGACAGCACCAGAGACGCGGTGCTGAAGTGCTCGGCTCCACTCTTCTGGTTCGCGTGGGGAGAACCAGAAGGGCCCTTGGACGGATTCGCCTGGGAACCCGCACTCGTACGATTACTACTAGAGGGCGTAGGTCTGCCACGCAATCTCAGTTAGACGCACTCGACAAGAGCACGGAGAGCTCACTTGTGCAAAACAGTGGTGTTCGCCTGGAGGGGCTTCACGTTCGCGGCGCCAATTTGTGCAGGAGTGACAGGAGAACCGGAATCGAGGGCATTCAGGTATGATCCCAGACCGTCCATTTGTGCGAGCGACACGCGCTTCCACCCGTTCGCCACCATGAGAGGATACGCACTCATAAAGCTTGCGACCGACAAATCGGACAACTCGTGTTCCAGTATGACGAGACCCGGGGTTTTGGGACCTTGCGTGTTCACGACGTCAGCAATCCACACAATACAACAAAGCACCTGTCACTAACCAGTAAGCCATGTCTGCATCTGTGCACCAATCTTGTCCAGTGTAGTGCCAGGTGGGTTTTGATCAAGCGTCCAGTCGTCAGTACTGAAAAGGGGAATCAGACCAAGAGACGGCGTGCGAGACCAAGCAAAAGCAGCCTACTCCTGATTCCAAACGACCGTAGTCAACCCAAAGACCTCCTTGGCAATGGCGTGGACCCGCGTGTCAGAATCGCCATAAGGGGGCCGCCAGAAACGGGGGAGGCGTCCTCCAGTAGAGTTATGAATAAGCAACATGGTCCAACCCAACTCGGCCAGCACCTCTAGGTTAGACTTGGTAGTCATAAAGGGGTGTGTCCACGTGTGAACTGCGAGGTCGTCCAAATTATTGATCGCGGTTTGAAACTCGACTGGGTGCGCGAGAATGTTCTCGCCGATGAAAAAATGGGTTGCATGTTCGTTGTTCTTGGCGAGGAAGTCGTAGAGAGTACTCGAAGGCTAAAAAAAAAAGCGTTCAACCCACGGCGACAAGTCGTGCAACGCAAAAGAGATTTACTGTCAGCGGGCCATCGTCAAAGCTGAGCGCAACCACGCCAGGGGGAGCATCCCAAACATCACCGGTGATGGCGCACTTGTATGTCGAGGAGCAGACAGCGGGGCTATATGGATCGTAGCCCGTGGGATACGTTGGGTTGTCGAGACCGACGATTGTAGTCTGGGGAATGTCTGGTATCTTGCCAGCTGCGACGGCACTGTTCAACGCATCGATCCATGCCTGAGGCATGTTCGTGGTTGAGGCGAGGTCGGCGGGAAAGCCCGCAGCCCATTCTATCGAATGCATATAAATATCGAAGGAGTGGTTCGATGCACAACATACCGGGCGTTCCAATGGCGGCATAAGTAACACCATCGTTGTTACCTGCACGCCGAAACAGGCTGTGGACAGGATGGTCTTCTTCGTGATACCACCTGCTTGGCAACCGTCTGCCGTCCATGTGGGGGTCACTGGCAGGGTTGATGGATGCGCGTGCAACGGTAGTGGCGAGGAGAACTGAGGAGAACCGGGCGAGCATGGCTAGAGAGAGAGCGTAAAGGAGAGGAGGGAGATAGAGAGTGTGCAGGGAAGAAGCGATAAAGAAAGAGCGATGCGGGGGGTTGGCATTTTATACTTTGAGATAGGAATCCTACGACGTCAGCCTCTGGGGAAAGCAACTCTAGTTACCGTATATGGATCGATGCTGGAATTCAGCCTAGGAGGGACGTCAAACTGCAACTGGTCAAATCAAGGTCGATCGACACTTCACCTCAAGGCTCAAGTACTCGCGAATGCATTCCAGTTAATGAATTCACAACGATGGACAAAAACATGGCATGATCCAGATCACATACTATGTCGCGGGCACTGGCGAGGTAGCTGCAGATTCCCCGCGCAGTGCACTCTTGAGAATCAAAATACCCGACTTCAACTGCGCGACCTCCTTCACCATGGCCGTGAACTTGGCCTTCTTTGCCTCGCTTGTCAAGTACGGCGTAAAGTGTTGGATACAATCCCGCGTCGTCGCATTCGGCGTATTTTGCAGCCACTCGATAAGCATCCTCTCTTCTAGCTCTCCTTCGGGTGGGGGACCGGCTGGGATTGGCTTCCGTTTCTTGAGCTTCGGTGCATTGGCGCCATTGATCGCACCACCGGTTGCGCCTGCCCCGGAAACCTCATCTGCTTTGCGTTTGTTCGCCAGCTTTGGAGTGGCATTCGTTGGTGAGCCGACCACGCCTTTGGCACCAGCAGCGACCGGACTGGTCGCTCGACTACCAGGCACCCCACTGAGCGGACTATTCCCTCTGCTCACGTTGGCTGACTTGACTTTTGGAGCCTTTGGGCTTGTGGCTCGTTTGGCGACAACGGAATGCCCTCCCAAGCTGGATACAGGTGCTGGCGAAACCGCTTGGGAACCAGTTGAGGAACCATCTGCAACTGGCGGCTTGGCTGCCGGCTGCTGAGAGGTTGACCGAGATTTCACCTGTTGGGGCTGTTGTTGGATGGCAGGTTCGTTCGAGACGAGCGGGGGTTCTTCCTCTTCTTCGTTTTCGTCCTATCAATGGATGATTAGATCTGCGGGCACACATTGCCAGCGATACCTGACTTACCGAGCTTGCATATGGATTGCGCTCTTCGTCACTTTCATATGCGACGTTCTTTTCTAATTTGCGCATAAGTTTCTTGAGGGATTTACCGTCCTTGGACAGCTGGTCCTCGTCTTGGTCCTCGTCGGACTCGTCGATATACCCCTCGCGCCGTTTGTTGGCCAGCTTGTACTCTCGTTTAAGACGCTCCTGCAAGACGATGAGACTTGGTAAGAGCAATGTGTCTGGTGACCAACCTCGAGTTCCTTGGCTGCCTCGTCGTCCATATCTACAGCCTCGTGCTCGTCATCATCCGCGACCTCTTCCTCAAACAGTTGCTCGTCAAGATGGCCTTCGCCATCGTCTTCTCGTTTAGGCCGAATATTTCCCTCCTCGTCTTGCTCTGCCCCCTGCGAACCTCTGTTCACCGTTCGTAAAGCCCTCCCGCCTGGTCCTCTGCTTTGGCCAGCAGTGTGCACAAGTGGCGCCGCGCCGATAACGGCGTTGGGGTCAGCCTTGAACATGGCTGACGTCGCCGCGGAAGGTCCCTGTCCCTGTCTGCGGTGTAATAGCCAGCGCTCTGGATCCTTGTTCTTTTGTATTTTTGCCATCTAGAACGAGGGCATCAGACCAACCGCAACGAAGGCGAAGCGAGTGGTGCATACCAACGACTCGGCCTCCTCTAGGTTGGGTACATAATGCTTTGGTTTCTTGTGGAACTTGTACCATCGGTTAGCGGGCACGAATTTGAACACCTCTTGAGCGGCAGGCATGAAAAGCGCATGCGTCTCTGCCTTGGAGACCTCCTCCAGTTGTCCAACCCATATCTCGTTCTGCCTCGCATCTTCCATCACCCATGGGTATCTTTCTTCCTTCCTGAGCTGCCGGACGTCCTCTGGGACCTTGAATACCTGTCGCGTTTTCCTCGTCATTTTCTTTTTGCCATTCGTCTTGCCCTTGGTTTCTTTCTCCTTGGACGGACCCTCTCCGGGCGTGTTCGCGATGGGCCGACCCTCTGCATCGACCATGACTAATTTACCGTCTGTGCCGACCACCGGTTTGCCGTCGGGGCCCAGCATTGGGCGAACAGGAACTGGTTGCCCCGACGACACGTCCTGCCTCCTGAGATCTTTCCTGTTGAGCTTTATCGGCTCCTCCCAGGTCGAGAGGTCGACGGGTTTGCGAGAATCGAACTTCATCACGTCGTACTTCCAACCGTTGAGGGCGGACGACATGAGTTTGTATTCGGAGAACTCGCCCTCGGGAAGTTTGGAGTTATCCTCGGCGTCGTCGGTGGTGGTGGGCTGTTGGCGTGGCGTTGCCGATTTACGGGGAGAGGAGGGAGTAGAGACATCTTTCTTGATGGGTTTCTTCTTGTGGAAAAGGAGGGACTCGGCGGGCTTTGGAGGCATGGAGGAGGGTTCAAGAGGTGAATCACGTAATCACGACAAGCTAACTAGTGATGATTGCGACAAGCGAAAAAAAAGCCAAAGCGTAGCACTATGTACATGGGAATCGTCCACAAGCAAGCGAGAAATACATTGATCCCAGCGCAAATGACAACTACCACACGAACCCTTGAAACATACACGAAAAAAGAGAGGCACGGACATCTAGGTCGGAGGGGCCTCCACCCTAGTTGTCGGTATACTGCCATTCGTCACTGAAGCCGACGACGATGTGTGGGACGACTGGCCCGCGGCGGACCCGTATGCATTTTCCGAAGACGACGGCCGTGACTGTGACGAGGGCTGCGGTGGTTGATGGGATATTGCAGCCGGGGGAGGGGGGTATGGTACCGGTCCTTGACTGTACACAATAGAGTGTGGAGGTCCACCTGGACCAAAGGGTGGTATGCCCTGCCGCAAGTTATCGAGCTCATGTCTGAGCATGTCGATTTCGCGCGCCATGTCTTGATGGCTTTGCTTGAGGTTGATTACAAAATCGATGGCTGCGGGGGGAGGCTCAAATATGAGCCGAGGACACGGGAGAGAGACATACCTTTGCTGAGAATCTCCCATTTGCTCGCTTTCATGCCACGGTCGGCTGGGAGCTGATCTCGCAGTTCATCGAAGAGATCCTTCATTTCCTTCCGACGCTTCCGCTCTGCGAGCTTGTGCGAAACCCTCAGTTCGGGCGAGCGAGAATAAGGGGTGGAGCCGGGCTCCTTGGGGGGCTTGATGGAGGACGAGGAGGGCAGGGGTGCAGACGAGTCGTCTGGTAGGGGCGCAGAGGGTGCGAGGGGAGGGGTGGGTGGTACGGCGTCTCGTAGCTGGCGTGATGGTGGGCGTGAGCGGGAGCGTACGTTTCTGGTTGGGCCTACGGCGGGGGGTATGTTTTCTGGGACGGACATGCGTCTGTCAGGGGGGAAGGGTATGGGTGGTGGGATCATGGTTGGGGGCAAAGGATGGGACTCGAATGGACGGTTGGGATTCTGTATATTAGGGTCTTGGTGGCCATCTGGATGTTGTGCTGCAGACCACGCGAAAGTCGCCATGCTACCGGACGTTGGAGGTGCTGGTGATCGTCCATGTGGCTGGTCAGCGGAGAATGCCGAGTAGCCACTGGACGCGTTTGGGAGGATTGCAGGCAGAGAGTCGCGTCTCTCATGCAGCCACCATTGGCCGCTGGTAGGCGTGGGTGCACCTGAGATGCCTGGGCCAGATATCATCGCGCCGGCGTGGACTGAGTGGCGACGGTGGTCGTATATGCTGAGGTGGGCGAGCCTGTGTGTCTCCACGGCCGAGCCGCGTCGTTTTTGTGCTCGGCCGTCTGTGTCGATGCTCATAGGGCTCGGTATGCCGGGCCCGGCGAGGTGGGAGTCGATGTCGTCGGTGGAGGGAGGGTCGCGGTCGGAGGACATTTTGCGTTTTGTGCCGTGGGGGATGTGGGAGTCGGACGAGTTCTGGGATGGACGGTCGGGGAGGAGAGGCGGGTGAGAGGGAGAGACGTACTGCGATGGAGTGGCGACGAGAACTGTCGTCGCTGTCGTCGTGGTGGTGGCGGAGGGCGGTGCGGGGGGAGTCGAAGGGGATGGGGTCGCCGGAGGGGTTTCCTGGGAGGGAGGTGGGGGGAGTGCGCGGAAGGGGACAAGGGACGTACTGGAGAGGCCATTGGGACGCCTTATGTGATCGATGTCGCGATCTTGTGAAGGGGAGCGGAGAAGTCTGCGGATTTGTTTGCTGGTAGGTTCTGGGGAGGTGTCGCCAAAGACGTAGTTTGCGGCGGGGCGGGGTTGAGCGGCGTGGAGGGAAGGGTCGGTGAGAGAGCCTCTGCGGTGCTGTTGAAGGTAGTCGAGTGGGGGCAGGGATATGAGATTCTTCTCTGGCATGGTTGGCGTTGATGTGGAGCCTCTGCAGCCCCGTCGAATTTTGCAGAGAGACTTGTTATGAGAAACTCGACGACGACGCTCTCGCCGCTTTCACGTGCAGCTCCGACTCGCCACATGGCCAACTACTTCTCCTTTTTTGGTCATATATCACCTACTACTCAAGCCGACTCCTCCTCATCACTTCCCGCTCCGCCTCCCCCAGGCAAACATTCCGCGCGTGCACTCTACCCAGACTGTTCCGCGTGCATCGCCCCCTCCCCCTCACACACAACGCACGCCGCTCCAGATCATCATCTACCGCAACCATCTCTCGCACCCACGGTATATAGTCCAGGAACACGCTCCTCTGGGGCATCAATCCGCCTCCTGGTCCAAGAACGTCCTGCAATGCTTCCACCATCCGAGATCGATACGCCACGCGAGTCCCATCGTCCCTCGCCGCGGGGTTGATCGACGCCGCATTCGGACCCGTGTCCTCCTCGTGTACTCCACGTGAATGCCGAATCGCTTCTCTCGCAATGAGCTCATCACATCCACAAAAATCGAGCCCCTCTCCCTCTTCCAGCACAACGTATCCCACCTCTTCGTCCTCCAACGCGACCTAAATTTCATCCGTCAGCATCTCCACAACCACGCATACCTCAGAAACTTCACCTTCCCCGTGCCCATTCCCCTCCTACAGAGCTCAGCGTCGACATGCGACATCAGCTCGCTGTTTCCGTTCATTTCCCGCCACATCTCCCTCTCTACTGTGGATCCCATCGGCCCAACCCTGGAGGCAGCGGAAATTGGTCGAGATGATCGCCGAACGTGTCCTTCAGCCTCGTCTCCTTGGTGCATCTCTGATCCTGATCCATGCCTCGCGCCCGCCAATAACATTTGTAATTCCGTGATAGACCGTCGTAGATCTGGCAACCGCACTGGCTCGGTTCTCGGATATCCCGGTCTATCCGGTACCTCTAATCCATAGATGGCATGCCTGCTTTCATATAGAGCCATCAGGTCTTCGTGCGGAACAAGGCTGCCTTCTGCCAACGACACGCATTGGAGAAAGGTGGCTGCCACGGCCGACGGACAAGGCTCAAAAACGAGGACGCTCTGAAGTGGCAGATCAACAACAGGAACTAGACCAGGGTCTACACAATCGTCGTGAATGCCCACATCCTCGAGTCAACGACCGACTCACCGTTGCATGTCATTATAACGGGCCTTTGGCAACATCGAATGAAATCAACAACAGCAGGCCAAAAACCTGCGTCTTCTTTGAATAGGATGTCCACCTCCTCTAGCAGAACAAGACTCTGCCCAACGATCGGTTTCGATCCATCAGATTCAGCATGGCACTTGCCCAAGTCGGCCCCTTCCCCCGATGAATTCTTCTCTTGGTCCGGTGGCAGTGGCTCTAGCTCATGCCTCGGGCTGTCCCCTTCTACGTTGATAGGCTGTCCTTCAGTCCCCACTTCTTGTGTTTCCGCCAACCCAGCGAACTCTCCCGTTTCCTTCTTCGCCACATAGCCGCGGAGTCCTGGGCGTCTCTTTACCTCTAGCTTAGTCCCCTTCGTCGGCGCACGCCTGTTGACCGTCTGCACGATGTGATTCTTGCCAACATCTCCGACAAGGTGATCCAAGTTTGCACCGTTGCGCCTTCCAATACCAGGGTACACCTCGAAAACTTCCCATCCCAGCTCGTCTGCACAGGCATAAACCGCAGCGGTCTTCCCACATCCAGGAGGCCCAGTTATGAGAAGGGTATTAGTTAGGTTATCAGTAAAGTTAGTTTGAACCGGTTCTTGTAATTGAGGTGTCGTGTGTTCGATCTCCATATCGGGACCGTTTGATGTAACTGGGTGTGCATCGTGGATGTCCGTCGTGTTGCGTCTGCGAAGGCGAGTAAGAGTACGTTGACATAACGCAAGCTCGTCCTCGGAATCCTCGGGAGGGTCATCAGTTTGTTCTTCGTCCGCGTCGCTAAACACCACGAAGTCGTCCAGGTCATCATCCGAATCCACTCTTCTTTTCTTATTGCCCCGTTTCTTGTCTACGGCTCGAACGACGCGGGGTCGTTTTACACCTCGTGGTTCGACCCTGCTCGAAGTCCTCTTGTTTTCCTTGGCTTTGGCACCCTTCGGGACCGGTTCCTCCGGCTGGGGACCTCGCAAATGCAGCTCGAGCGCACGAAGCCAATCTCGTAAGTAGAGGGCGTGCCGCTCATTTCCCAGCACTTCATTCGCGCGTCGGGGACGGAAACGACGAGTCCACATCTCAGCATGGCGTGATGGGATCATTTCTCGTTGAACTATTTGTGCGATGGCAGGATGTGCTTCGATCCAATCCCGGCTGTGGGATTGAAAATACTCCTGGCATTGCTGGGGCGTCAGAGACCTGTGGATACGGTCTAGAGAAGTCGAAGGAGTATAATCCGGTTGCCGCCATGTCGCGAGGAAGTCCAACGTTCCCTCATTTGATGGACCTGAATTTTGGAATGTGCTACGCTTGAGAGGTGCTTGGCCGCAAGTATAAGAATGCTGCACCCCTCGAACATGTTGCGAACATGAACTTGGGAGAGGCGCAGCATCTCCTGACCCGAAAGTCCGTTTATTTGATGCCTCCTTCTTGCTTGTTTTGTGCAGACGCGTGTGGCCGTGTGTACCGACATGCGGCAAGCTCGTGTCACCACAACAGCTAACGTCGAGATGCACGGAAGAAGGGGGAGGCGAATGCGAGGTTGCTTGACTGAATTCCAAATAAGGAGATAGCCGATGGGAAGATGATAATGGTGGTTCCGTCGACAGCTCGATGTCCGAAGACATGTCCGTGATATCTATAGGCTCGGTATCATCCACGGTGATGACTGTATCCTGCGGTCTGGAGACCCTCGCGAAAATGGGAAACAGCTGAGCTGTATATTGAATGTTGTTTGAAACTGTGACGAAGTAGAATAAGCTCACGCACTTGGTTTGGGTCTAGACGGTTGAGTGGGTGAGTGTGGATCAGCATCTTGCGAAGGTGCTACCGGGTCTGTCTGTTCGGGGCGCGAATTTCGTTCTCTCCCGGCGGGAGCGATACAGGAGTTCGTCGTCTGAAAGAGATGCTTGAGCGTGGTTTGGGTTGTTGACTGGAACGAGTAGTGGCCTAGTGAGCTACAGATGACACGGAACACTACGGAAATGGTACCCGTTGGGCTTTGACCTGGCCGCCTGTGGTTCTTGTTCTCCGCTTTTCAGGCATGATGGCAGCAGATGGTTGTCAGCGATGTCCGAGTCGCGGTTGGGTAGTGCTAATAGTATGTAGTACAATCCAAGCTGGCAAGGAGCGCGTCGCGTGACTGTCACACGCGTGTGGTCAGGTGACTTGATTGAACGCACTTGGACCCAATGTCGCAGCCTCCTATCGGTAGGGTGTTGAGATGGATATCCGAAGAGTATTTTTGGTAAGTTTTCATCCCTGCGAGTCTGTATGCCCCTCACAAGGGTTAGATATGAACGATTCATCATACCGCGTCCTCGAAAGCACGCTGGCTCACCTAGTAGGTCCCGTAACTAGTACATATACCGCCCGTGCCAATACTGAGTGGCAGTCAGTCAGTATTTCTGTCTTTTCTTGTAACGGTTACGCGCGGCGGTCTAGCTGCTTACACTAACACATTTGGATTTTGCTGGGCCTGTTCATTTGTCGAAGCCTGTGGTCATCAAGGGTATTATGATTATCTACTTTGCCCACCCTGTAGGGGCTAACATTGCTTTCCAGGGGTAGCGATTCGCGACTGCTTTTCAGAAGTGTGGTTGAACTTTGGCAAGTCGTGCAAATGCAGTTGCCCGCACGTCGGACTGAAGACTATACTTTGCCGAGCCGTTTATAGACTATATGACCTTCAACAAGTTGCGTTCAGGTGACCTGGATTCACTTATACCGTGCGCTGTTGGCACGATCAGACCATGCCATGATTCAGATGACAAGGACGTCCACTATCTACATTTGCAGAACGGAAATCTTTACTCGCAAAATTTCTTCTCTAATGGAGAGGACGCTTCAGGGTTTGCAGCACTACGAGCAGATGTTCCCCCTGAGATCAACTTTGTTTGTGATGCACTTGGTTCGTCTTCGGTTCTCGAGCACGTTCTACGGTTCGTTTAAAGATCGACTAGATCGGAGTCCGGACGCCGTTAATTTGTGGATCGGAGGCAGTGATAGCGTCACAAGCATACCAGTGGTACGGTTCCCCGCAACCTCCAAACTTTCTAGACTTGATCGGAAGCGTGCAGACCCTTAAGCGAATGTATACATTGTCGTCCGCGGCACCAAACATTTTATATTGCTTTCACCAAGCGAGAAATGGTGTTTGGAAGGTTTGTGTTACAACCATCCGTCGTTGACGCGTTGCTCATGGAAGCAGAGAGACTATACTCGGATGCCGTCTACATCCGTGCTGATACAACTTCAGGACATTATCTCCGTCCATCACACGACGCTTCGCTCGTACGATGGTCTCAGATCTAGTCAGACCTTCCGGATGCATTGCCACCGGAAGTTCGTCCGATACATATTATGTTGAGTGAAGAAGACACACTGTACCTGCCTGTTAGCTGGTGGCACTTTATGAGACAGTCGGGCGATGTTACGGTTGCATTGAACTGGTGGTATGACGCGGTGCTTCAGGGGACCAACCGGGTGTGGTTGAATGCGCTTCAAATCAGGTAGAGTTTGTGTCACGTCTGTCACGTCACGTTCTCCCCGTATTCTGTGTTCCCAAGGAATCCCAACTGTGACCCTAAAGGCGCGCGAGATGGGCAAGGACAAGAGCGAGAAAAAAGAAAAGAAGAGAAAGGCAGCGGAAGCGGTGAGTGTAGCACCAGCAGGAGATGTAGAAATGGAGGAGCCATCCTCAGTGCGTTTCCTAATCATCAAATGTGTGTTTCATAATCTCACCTTGGTCTAGCCCAAGAAGAAATCAAAGAAGGACAAGGAGGAGATTGTCATCCCACTCGAGGACCTTGCTCCCATTGCGCAACCGCTTGCGCAGAAAAAGCTGGTGAAGAAGCTGCACAAAACGATCAAGAAAGGTGTGGTTTCTACCCACCGATTCCGTGTTCATGCATCTTGATTGTCATCAGCATCCAAAGCCAGACAGGTCAAACGTGGTGTCAAAGAGGTCGTCAAGGGTATCCGCAAAGGAGAGAAAGGGCAAGTGATTCATGTTGTATTCATCGCGACACTCGCGTCATTCATTTCATCGTCAGGCTACTCGTTCTCGCTGCGGACATCAATCCGATCGACATCATATCCCATCTCCCGGTACTCTCTGAGGAGGCTCAGATACCCTATGTATTCGTGGCATCAAAAGAAGAGCTGGGTCACGCCAGCTCTACAAAACGACCGACGAGCTGTGTCATGGTATGTCCCAACATGAAGCGCAAGGCACAAAAGAAGGACGGTGAGGAGGAGGGTGATGACGATTATCGGGAACTGTACGAGGAGTGTCGTCGGGACGTAGAAAAACTTGATGCCAAAGTCGTTTTCTGATTTCCCGCCGTCGCACGCGTTTTGTTGTGTCACCGGTTGTCGGCGCCAATACTTAATACGCTTTGTGGGATTCGCACGTTCACAACGCACATCTACATTTCTCTCTGTCAACTGGTCTCTCACTCTCACCCATGCCCGCGTCAAAAGCTATCGCCAACGGCTCAGCGTCTGGGAAGAAAACTCCAGCAAGCACCGTCCCTCCGTCGCCAGTTTCAAAGTCGTCAGAAACAGACCGTGCGGTGACACATAGCTCAGGGAGGCCCGACAAGAATGCTTATGACGCGGAGCAGGACAGACTCAAGAACGAGATCGATGCCCTGCAGGCCAAGCTTGTGCGTTATCTCCCTGTTGTCATCAGCCCGGTGACTGATCACATTTTCACAGGCCACCGCCCGAGAGAAAATAACATTGGCTTCCAAGCCTGTTGAGAACGACAGGCGGAACGCGCTGCATGCGGAACTTGACAGCATACGTGAGCAACAGTCCTCTTACAAGACTTCCAGAGGTAGGACCCTCGATCAACTTAAGGCTCTGCAAGACGGCATACAAAGGAAGGTACGTCCGACCTGTCGCCTTCATGAGTGTCTGTTTGACGTAAATGAATACCTCAGACCAAGGACTTGCAAGCCGCGCGGGGCAAGACGCCTTTCCGAACTGTTGCCGAGGTTGATAGTCACATCAAGTTCGTCCCCGTGCTCAACTCTTTCTTGTCATCACTAATGTTTTCTCCCAGAAATCTGGACAAACAGGTGGAATCCGGCAGTATGAAGCTTGCGGATGAGAAACGCGCCCTTCAAGAGATCTCACAGGCCAAACGGACTAGAAAGGCCGTAGAAGGTTTCCAAGCCGCCCAGGATTCGATTGATGCAGACCGGAGTGCCGCGGACGAGCTTCGCCAGCAGCTCGATGACCCAGAGTCCAAGGCCATCTCCGACCGTTACGACAAAATCAAAGCAGAACTAGATGAGCTCAAGAAGGAATCAGACGAAGTATATGCTGGCCGCACCAAGTTATTTGAAGAGCGGGACGACTTGCAAGCTCAAATAAATGCCCTCTACAACGAGAAAAGAGCCTCCGCGCAGCAGTTCCGAGAAGCAAACGACCGATACTGGGCAAAAGTCAACGAAGACCGTGCTCGTCGTGCCGAAAGAGCTCGTGCACAGCGCGCCACTGAAGAAGCTCAGAAAAAATTGGAATATGCGCAACGGTTACGAGAGGAAGCATCCTTGCCGGCGTATCAGGCAGAGATTGAAGATTGCCAAACACTGATTGACGCTCTCTCTGGCAAGAGCCCGGTCACCGTCGTGCTGTCTTCCTCGTCGTTACCTGCGAAGGGCGAAGTGGCAGGCGTCCCAAAGCTGGAACTGCGGCAAGTGGAGGCAGCCGCTGACGGTCTTGTTGTGCGCAAGAAGAAGGGGGAGGAAGAAGAGACGTACTTTGTGGGAAAGGGGAAACGGGGAAAGAAGGACAAGACACCCAAGAACCCACATGAAATGGATGCCCTTAGAAGTTTACCCTTCGGAACTATTACCGCACTTTCCAAGCTCGCAATCCCTCTCCCGACTGCCGCGTCCGACATTCCACGTGTCGTAGAAGACCTGAAAACAAAGAAGGCGTGGTACGAGGCTAATCAGGCGCGGGTAACAGCCGAAAACATCGCGAAGGCAGAGGCACAAATACAACGGCTCACGGGTGCAGCCAAGCCCGAATACCCGGTCGAGGACACCCAAGTGGCGATAGACTCAAACGGTAGCGCAGAGACACCAATGGACGCGGCACCTACCCCTGTGGAGAATGATGAGGTGGCGGGCATTGTAGAGGCTGACGAGTAATTGAGAGGATCCTGATTATTTTATCTCAGCGCTACTTATACCAGGAGAACATTGTTCGTCGATCGCAACTGAAGGAACGCTAGTATTATTCGGATCAGGGCCTATACAGTAGTGAGCACAACTTTTTGGAAAAGCAAACGGTCGATACAAATACGGAGCAAGGTAGGAATAAGTGACGGGCCGAGGAACGTGGTCATATATACTTGCAGACTATATTAAGTTTTCCGTACAACCCAGAGAACGACAGAAAGTATGCTTGTGCTGCTGATCGTTCAAGATGCAGCCTCCGCTTTAATAGATTCGGTTTCGCGTTCTGGCTCACTAGTGTTACCAGGCAAACTGAGATCTTGAGTCGAAAACGGTGTGACGTCGAACGAATTCGTCGCCGCGTACTCTGAAAACGCAAGACCAGCTTGATGGACCGAAGGTATCGAGTCCTCAGGGGTAACTGACGTATCCATGTAGTTTAGTCCCCCATATGCATCTGAATTGAAACTGGGAGCTGAGGCGTCCAGCGCTCCAGCAGGGAATGGATCTTGCTGCAATGCGGCCAACATGCTCGAGGTCGTGGGAGTGTGGTTCATAGCGTGTTGAGGGCGAACCTCAGAGGAAGTGAAGCTCTCTTGTCCGGCCATCGGTGAAAGGGTAAAGAATTGCTGCTGCATTACTGGTTCGACAGAAGCAGCCACAGAATTGGTGGACAGTGCAACATTCCTCAGAACGTTTACCGCGATCCAGTCACTGTGCATTTGGTAAGTAATACTGACATGGAAGGGATAAAGTGCAACTTACTCGAGGAATAATTTCATTATCTGAAACGCGCCGAACGCAGGGTCACTCCTGATGGTCTGACAAATGTTTAAACCATACACGACAGTTTGAAGAAACCAAAAAACTTACGAGGTCCCTCATAACTTGACTAGTCACATACCCCCAGCGGATCAGTACGCTACGAGGACTCATCGCCCCTCTGTCGTCACCAGTTCCAATGCGCTGTTCCATGAGTCGCTCTGTGCACTTATCAGCCCATGCCATCACTTCTCTGACAGGTTCGTTGCTCTTCGCAAGACTATCCATCATCGCGACGAATTCCACTTCGAGAAGCTGGATAAGATCTTCATGCCGGCAGTTGCAGACCAAAGCCGATTGGTTGCGAACGGACTCAAAATCTACCTTCTGCCAAGATCGACGCATCTCCGCGAGCTGTTTTTGATTGGTGAGGACTGTGTTGAGAGCTTGGGTGACTTGATAGATGTCCACGAATCGCACTATATGAGGGATATGTCAGTGAAACAATGCTCGACCGTCCGTGCGTGTGCACACGTACAAACTAAATGTCCAAAACGGGCACCCAACTCTACCTTGGGCTCAACAAACGTGGTCCCGTACCCTTCGAGAGCGAGGAGGAGGATTTTCTCCATTTGACTGGCAAGTTGTCGCAAACTGTTCAAAGAAGCTGTCGGGAGGGGAGAGAGCATCTGGGACCTGAGAAATTCGAGTATTTCCTACGCAGGATTAAGTAAAAGCATAAAAGTAGTTTGCTACAGACTTACGTCGTACACAATCGCATCAGCCTTGGCCATCAAACCCGCAATCGCGGGTGCATGGACAACCTCACGGTGAGTGCCTGTCAAGGTCGACCAGAATCCCCTGAGGTGCATCTCGAACTGATCAAATCGAAAAGCGCGTGCGCTCTCGAGAACTGCATCCAAATGGTCTTGGAACCAACCCCATACTTCTCTCCCAGCGATACATTGGGCAGAAGCGGAATTAGCTCCGATGGCTTCCTCGATGGACGGGAAATGAGGCATGTGACGGACTGAAAGGTGTTGCTGTGGCTGGATGTATGGGCCATCAGCATTGGGCCCCAGGGTCAACGTGGGTTGCGGTGCAATACTGGGCTCCGGTTGGCTGGCATGCCGACGGATGGGAGTATGACTGGGGTAAGAGTTGCTCCTGGCGAGGGCCTGCGCCTGCGACAATAGGCTGCCTGCGGTCGGTGTCTTGTCACTCAAATCTCCATATGTAATACTGCCTTTGAGATCTCCTGAGAGAACAAGAGAGTTGCGCTTAGAAGCGCTGGACCCTTCGGAATCCTCGTCTTCATCTTCGTCTGAACGCTCTTCGCCCTTGTTTGCGTTGTCTCCCGCCTCCTGCGCAGCACGAGCAGCGTTGATGGATGACTGACCTGCGTTGTTGTTCGACTTGCGGATGTAATCTTGTAAAAATTCGGCTTCCGCCGAAGTGGCGGGACGAATGCCACAATCTGAGGATCAATAAAATTTTCCGATCACCATCTGATGGAGTACTGTAAGACACGCACAATGATATTTGCTATTCCCGCGGACACCCAACCGCCTTGTTTTGATAGTCGGAAAACAGAGTCTGATTGCTTTGCCGAGCGTCGCAGTATTAATGTGGGGAATCTGGTACTGGTCGCAAACTCTGCGGTAAGAAAAATAAAGGCCCTGGCGTGGTACATTCCCATCAGGGTAAGGAGCATAGTTGGCGGTTAGCCTGAACGGCGAAAGTGAGGAGTTGGAACATGGTAAAATGCAAGCACAGGAACATACCAAGCTTGAACGAAAATCTGCTTTGCTCTGTCAGAAGCACTTGTTGTGGTTGCGACCCGCACATTGGCCGCTAGTTTCTGAAGGGCATGGTCAGGGTTGATGGACATCCTGCTGAACACGCCTGGAGACTGTCTAGGTTCTTGGTGATTAGTGGGCATCGGCTGACCGGGGCCATACATGGTAGAATAGTCGGAAGTGTTGCCGAGAAACATGGTGAGGTCGTCCGTTTCGCTCGAGGAGGAATGGACGCTCTCAGTATCACGGGGGTAGGGAGAGGCCGCAGCACGAGCCCTGAGGTGGGTCTGACGAATATGGCCCTTAAGCGCGGGATTAGTCATATTAGTGTTCGGAGGAGATTGGGCAGGGGAGAGGTCGGTGGAAGGGAGGGAATAAACGGAAGAGTGGCGTGCTTGATCGCCAGGGATGTAGGTAGCGAGACGATAAGGGTCGTCTGAGAGAGGGGGGATACCAGCTTGCATGCGAGGAAGGAAGTCCTGGGAAGAGTGGGGACGAGAATTAGGCGAATGAGTAGAGGAGGAGATCGAGTTTGAACGAGAATGAGGGTGGCTGGGTGGCAAGAAATCAAAGGGGACGTTTGAAGGGATTGACTGAAGGTTTACAGCAGCAGCCATGGGAGAAAGAGGGTGTTGAGCTGGGGACGAGACCGACGCAGCGAATAGATGGCGGACCAGCCGTTGAAAGGGAAGCGAGGAGGACTAGCCCGGAATGTGAGTTCAAAGTGGAAGAAAAACACAAACAAGAGCGCGCGCGTGGTAAGCAGAGGGAGGTGCGAGTAGTACTGTAGCTAGTAACGAGATCGCTGCGACAGAGTACAGTCGGTGGTCAAGGCAACGATTAATTATTCTTCGTATCCACGTTCCTCTGTACCTGCCCTTTATCCCCTTCCCTTCCCACACACCTCCCCCGGAACCGCCTCTTTGCTGTAAACACCGCCTGCAACGCCGAGGGCATCGCCCAGACACCCGACGAGCGCACCAACCACGTCGCACACCACACATGATCATGATCAAATGTCTCGAACAATGTTTGGGAGTGACATTCCGCCCTGAACCGGGAACAAGGCCGAAAGGCACAAATGTCACGATTCTCCGCCGACGCGGAAATCCTTGCTGAATTTGTCTTATCTGCCGTAGCGGTAAGCGATGCCTTGGAATCGCAAACTTAGCTAGAAGTACTCGTCAGACGGGCACGGTCTTCCACTCCGGCTTAACGATTACCCGGACCTGCGGTTTGGTGGTCTCTCCGCTTGCTCATCAACGAGGGTACCCGGTGGCCACATCCCCGAGACAAACCAACGAGTGCATTCGTCCGTGTGGAGATGCAGGATGCTTGAACCAATATGGGCGACCTTGTCACCGTGTCAGGAATAACCTCTGTGGCGCGCAAACGTGACTTGACAGATTCACAAATAGAACGTCATCGGCATGGTTAGGTTTGTGATGCGTGCGCGCGAATGGGAGCATTCCATCAGATAGCGACCCTGTTATCCTTGTATGCTTTCCCTGCCAGAATATGCATCCTTTGCCCGGACACGGATCTTGTACTTATTATTCTCCAGTGGTCCCCGTCGTATATAAATTCAGTCGAGCGTCATTCGGGCGTGTGCTATCGTCTTGATATAAGCCTCATCATGAATGCATGACAAGTGATCAATTCCGAAGCACGCCTATGCGAACGTCCTCGTGCGGTGCAAACAAAATTACACCCGATAGCACAAGTGCCACAAGGTCAATGTCTCTGCTCCAATGATCATTCCGTGAGGTACATAGAGAATCACGTTTGCTGTGCGAAAGACAGCGAAGCGATCAGCTGCGCTGATGTGACCAACGAAGGTTTACCCAAAAGGTGTTTCATTGACACAGTATGTGCCTGGCGCACACGCTACGACAGCTGATAGAGTTGAGCCAGTCAAACAATGGGGATGAAGATGCGGATCAGTGATACCCCAGTAGTTCAACTGAGGTGGACGTCCCCATCTACTGCGCTGGAAAACACAGGCTCGTATGAGGGTGCATAGCAGGAAGCGGTGTGTTGAAACCAAATATTTCAAAGACCATCGGCATCTTCAGGACTACCCGCGCCCGTGTGAGTAAAGAGGGGAAGTGGGACCATGAACACAGCCAATAGTATACCGTACAAGGTTGAACATCATCTGAATCGTAAGTATACGTCGCAATCAACGGGAGGTGGGCCTGGAATGTTATGAGCGTGTATCTCAGAATGCCTGTATCTGGCTGAAGCTTGGAGTACACAGCGAAGGAGAAACACGAAACGCTCATCGTATTGAGACAGCGCGCAAGAGACTGCTGCTGAATAGACATGATCAAAGTACGTCGTCATTCATCTTCCTCCAAGTCAGAATCACCAAACAGACAAGGCCCGTTGAACGTCACGTCGATGTCCGGCTCAGCTAGGGCTGTTTCGACGGTAGTCGCGAGAGGGGTGGAAGATCGGGTGTGTTCACTACGGACGCAGTGGACCGGAATCGAAGGAGTCTCTTGCAGCGGGTGCAGGTGAATACGAGGGTCGACCTCGGGGGGAGTGGTCAAATGAGGCCGTGTGTCGAGTAGCAACTGAGTTGAGTCACTGGCAAAAGCTGAACTGGGTGTTTCGATTGTCATACGGTTGTCTACGGCGAATACTTCCGGGTCCAACACGGAAGGGTTTGCACTGGATGCTACGCAAATATTGTCCGTAGGCTTGTCATTGATTCTCGTTTCAAAGGCAGCATCAGAAGAACGCGAATTCTCGGGCGAAACGTAACCCACACCCTCCCTATCCTTTGTGAAATTGATTTTCGCACACTGTACTGCGGGATGTTCAGGAGGCTTGAGCTTCAAGATTCTGTCGATTGTTTCCCAAGGATGAGGATCAGATAGGAAGTCGATCGAGATGCTGCTTGGTCTGTCGTCTTTAGTCACTTGCTGATCCACCAAGACCTGAATGGAATCACATCCAGAGTCTGACACTGATGAGTGCCGGAAGCCATTGTTTCTGATCGGCGGGGAAGCACGATCACCATTGCAGCATGTCATCCGGGCGGCTTCGATTTGTTCTACAGCCAAATTAGTGAATGGTAAGACTGTAACCTCGACTTCATCCACACCGGTTGAACCTTCGCAGATAGGAAAGCTTCGCGATGGCTGACAAAGTATTGACCCAATGCAATCGATATCTTCTTCATAAGAATCGCTTGATTGTCCTGGACGAATAGCAGCCCAAGGCGAGGTGTCAAGGTTGAGAATTGAGTTATCCGATGACTGCGAGCTGGGAGAGATGGGAGATGATCGAGGTAATAAACGAATGCTGTCTAGAAATGGATTGGACCATTCAGGTTCGTCACCCCTTGCACGAGAGAAAGGGTCGACTCCTGTGAGTAGTTGCGTTTCCGCGGATCCTGTATCGTCGAGGGCATCTTGGGGAGTTGCGTCATATATCCCCGAGGGAGAACCAGACGGTGAAGGGGTGCCGCCCTCTGTGGGATCATATCCCCCGTTTAGGGAGCTTTCAGGAAGACCTATGGATTCGCGTCTTGGGACTTGAAAGTATGACTGTTGAGGATCAAAGACGTGCTTCGGTCCCATATTTGACGTGACGTCTTGGTCCTGTAAATCAGGGCATCAATGCTATCGCCAGCTCGGAAAACCTTTAACTAGCGTACCTCCGAGTCAAGATGAGCATCTGTTAGTAGCCCAACTGCCGCTGGTGTTTGTATATGTTCCGTGTATGGGACGACTTTTTGCCTCGGGGTATGAACTCCTATGAGGTTTGATTGTCGGAGAACCCGATCAATGGCAGCTCGCAAGGACAAATCTTCTCCACAAATACATCAACGGACAGAAGACAAGGAAAAAACCATACACACGATCTGAAGTGTCAAGAGCACCAAGAACTTTTGATGGTTTGCTGCGCTGTGTCGAATTGCTCGCCAAAATCGATGAGTATAGTCGGTCCCCCCTGCTGAAAACTTTTTTGGAGCAGGCAGCACCGGAGTGCGAGCGAATACCGCAACGTGCATGCGCGAGCGTGATCTCTGGCAGAGTGGACGAGAGAGTTGGGTTGCTGGGATGAACACGGTTTTCCTGCGTCCTACATAAAGCAGAGGCAAGACGCTGTTTCCCGAAGTGGCGTCTTTGTGCGCGTCCAACGACGTCTTTTGACTTGGCTCGTGCGGTGTTTCTAGCGATTGCGTTGTGGGACAGCGGCAGCGACTAACAAGAGAATCAAACCTTTTCCCTCCCATGTAGTTTGCTCCGACCACTGTATTCATCGGATAATTCACTCAATGTCCAATGTGAGTTGTAGCGATGCGGCAAGAGGTCGAGCAGTCGAGTGTCATCCACATAGGAGCGACGTCGGAGTTGTACGTATTCGAGCAACTCACAACATTCGACACAACACCACGCGAGACGAACGCAAGTGTACACAAGCACTGCACATTGCATTGGCAGCGACACGGTATCTATTCATGGTACGACTCAAGAGTTAATCTGCATGCCGTTCAAGTCATCGTTTACAGTGATGGATGGCAACAGACTGCAAACTACGAACTTCTGGCTGGTGAGGAACCCGTCGACACGGAGGAGAACTCGGCGTTCAAATCCCTACTGGAGAGCCGACGGGGAGTCGTACTTAAAACCCCACATGGCGGTTCACTGTCCATTCATGCTGAAGGCGACTCATACTCGTACTGTTACGGACCACGTGGATTTACTGGTCTTCTACGCAATCGCTATGCTGCTGGCTGTGCACTATTCGCATCCATAGGCGGACTGTCTTTTGGATATGACCAAGGTGTCATTGCCAATGTCCTTGTCATGAGAGATTTCCTAGCTCGCTGGCCAGTGGGACCTTGGGAAAAGGGATTGATGAGTATGTTCCTACCTGCTCAGAGCTCGCACATCCGATGAACTTGTTCGTTCAAGCTGCGGCTCTGGAGCTGGGTGCTTTGTTTGGTGCTTTATTGTCTGGTATTCTCGCAGACAAGTACTCTAGGCGACATTATATATTCTTAGCTTCAAGTGAGTTCGGTGCGCCAGCTCTATGCTTTCCCCTTACTTAACAGCTCCCTTAAGTCATATTTTGTTTTGGTTCCGGATTGCAAGCTGGTGCTCGTAACCTCAGTGACTTGACTATTGGAAGAGCCATTGGCGGATTTGGTGTCGGAGCGCTAAGGTAACCTCCCGGGCTTGTTCAGCGTCACCGAGGCTAACTCCAAGAAGCATGTTATCACCGCTTTACATGGCTGAAATTAGCCCTCCCGAGCTCCGCGGATCACTTCTAGCTATCGAACAGCTCGCTATCGTTCTCGGGGTCGTCTTCGGGTTTTGGTTTGGGTTCCTTAGCCGCAATAGTGAGTATAACACATAATAATTGACCTGGTCTGATCTATTCGGAATGCAGTTCCCAGCTCAGCATCGTGGCGGATTCCTCTCGCGCTCCAATTGATACCTGGCATGTTGCTTTGTCTAGGATGCTTCCTTCTCCCGCCCTCTCCGCGTTTCCTCGTCTTACATGGACGTTCGGATGAAGCACTCCATTCTCTTGCGAGACTTCGTCTTCGGACTGCCGAAGAAGCTACTCGCGACCCTCTCATTCAGGTACACAAGATTTTTCCAAATCGAGCTGGATTGACAGATAGTTCTCAGCTTGAATTGCTGGAAATGCGAGTTAATGCTACTCTTCTTCGACATGGTACAGCTGCTAAGGATGATAGTCGTGTCATGAGCGGTTGGGGTGAGCTATTTCACTCGAAATACCGTGCTCGGACTCTCATTGGTGTGATGATGATGTTCTTTCAACGTGAGTGCCTATTATTTGTTTTCTTGACATGACACTCACGACAGTAGAATGGAGTGGGATCAATGCTTTGCTGTACTATGGCCCCACCTTAGTAAAAAGCATTGGGCTGACAGGAGAAAAGGTCACTCTTCTTGTTACTGGTGGCATCGGAATTGTCCAGGCTATTTCGGTTATACCTGTGATATTATACTTGGATCAATGGGGTATGCCTAGCATTGTCACTCAGTTGGCTCTTGATTAACCATTTACAGGACGAAAGCCTCTTTTGAAAGGTAGCTGATATACTGTCTGACAGATATGGCTGTCTGACAGGGTGCTCCTCAGGAGGTAGTGCTGTCATGGCTATCTCACATTGCTTGATTGCCATACTGGTATTGTAATGTTTTGTTTTCCTTTGAGTGACTGTTGGATACAGTTCCCATTCTAGATTCTCCAATATGAAAATGATTGGCCTTCACACTCTGGTGCTGCATGGCTGGCAGTAATGTGGGTACAATTATATTCACAATTCAGCTTACTGTAACTGTCTGATGTGCCTTGGACTGAGCAGGTGTATTTATACTTTCACTGCAGCATATGGCATGAGCTTTGGCCCAATTGGATGGGTCCTCCCAAATGAGGTCTTTTCATTGTCGATGCGAAGTAAAGGTGTTTCTCTGTCGACGGCTTCAAACTGGATTAATAATTGTATGTCTTGACTCTTAAAAATTAGCCTGGCCATGATATTGATAAGCTGTTCAAAGTCTTCATTGGTCTTGTGACACCCCCAATGATTAGGTTTTCTTCAGCGTACGTCTCTATTTGTTCTATATCTTGCATGAGCTTCATAATTGTCACCTTAACTCTTGTCTAGTGCCACATTCATGACCTTTGCTTGTGCCTGCTCAGCAGCCTTTCTTTGGTCAAGCTACATTGTGCCTGAGACAGCAAATGTTTCACTGGAGGAGATTGATGCCATTTTCAATTCATCAGCTGCCCGAGAAGATCTACAAAGGAAGTTTGAGGTATGTCATATTGTGCCACCCACCTACAGTGCACTAACCATTGACATTACTAGCTTGAATCTGAACTGGGAGTACATGAGCTGATAAAGGGTTTAGTGATGAATTGTGACTGAAGGAAGATCAATAACCTGAGTACTTTTTAGATACCAGCTTTTAATCTATGTCAAGCCATGTTAGTTTCTAAATACATTCATCTGTTTAGTTTGGCCAAGAGTAAAACAAGAGATGTAGTCAGGCTTATATGTCATCTGTAGAGATCTTATGGAACCAAGTCAAAGGGCCCTCGCAAGCTAGAAGCAAGTATCATTCGCTCGGGTTACTCAATTCACAATGTATGTTTCATTTGACAACCAAGGTTGGCATTACAGTAGCTTGTGGTCATACAGTGGTGGAAGGTAACTTGTGCTCGGGTTGCTGGCATGAACGTTTATCGAAAAGGAGAGAAATATCACGTTCCCATACCGCTCCTTTATCTGAGTTGTCACGCTAGCAAAGAACCTACATGACAGACACCCCACTGAAGATAATCCGTGATTTTTGAGGTAACTCCCATGTTGCCGTGGGGTTTGAAACCGTCGAAAATGCCGACCACTATGACCATCTCTCGAACGACTTGGTAGTTTCCCTCTCTAATACCTTAAGTGAAGAGAGCTCGGTTTAGATGGTCGTAACGACTCTCAACACTTGCCAGACGGGGATAAAACCACTAGGATTTGTTCGCGGGTAACGACATGATATGGTCCCACTTCGTCCTTGATCTCCTGGAGTAAGTTGTTAGATTTTCTGACTTTTGAAGAACGAAACAAGCCCATGGGTTGAGCGGGTGATCGCTGATAAAAACGGGTGGAGGTTGTCAACTTTGCTTTGTCCTCCTCGCTTTGTTATTCGTTCCGTGATCTCAAAGTTGTAAATGTCATGGCCCTAAGTCAGTCAAAGCTAGTGGTGCAATATATCACTCACACTGGACGTCTGTGCGCACCAAACAGTGCCGCTGAGTGGTGCTAGTGTTGAGGCCGGTTACGGGCGCACACTGAGTCCAAGGTGCTCCCAAATAGACTAGCACCTGCGGTTACCGGCTGGAAGGTGGAACCGGAAAGGTTTTGTCAGTGTTGCGCTACCAAACATGTGAGACACTTCAAACGTACTTTGTGGCCGTTGCATCGTTCTCCGGAGGGAGATCGCTACTGCTCTGTTCCAGAAGTGGGTTGTCCAACAAATTCAGAATTTGGGTCGTGGCAAGTCCCGGTCGTGGGCTGATCGAATAAAGACGCAGTGGGCTCTTGTTGCTAGTAGCTGAGCGGTGCTCGCACACTGTCCAAAGGCGGACGTGCCAGTCAGGTGCCAACAGGTCCTTCGTGGCTTGTTGTACTGCTGAGTGCCAGTGATGGATTGATCACCAAACACCGTCGTGGTAGGTTGATGTTCTTGCTGAATCCCAGATACAGGCCGCTGTTGCGTCAGCGTTCCAGGCTAGTCGGACAGAGATAGTTTCTGCTGCATTACCGCTGTAGGCCGACCGGATAAAGATGTTGTAGGTTGCTGCTGTTATTGAGAACCGCTGGTAGGCTAACTGAAGACCAATGTCGTTGGTCCGGTACCAGAAGGGAGAAATGACGTCCAGAGTTTGCCGAGTGCCATTCGCGAGTTGGCCAAATAGCAACGCCGAGGGCTATCGTTGGGCACCGTTTGCAGAGTATCCAAGCAGTGATGTCGATGGCTGCTGCCGGTTCAGTGTTGTCTGAGATTGCGTCGAGAGAGTTGTATCATCGTGGGCTGCGTACTATCGGTTGTCAATGAGTACTTTGGGGGTCTGGCCAAACAGTGATCATTTGTGTCGAAACTATAGGAAAATCCATGACATGTGTGACCATTCACTTGAACCAATTTCGCTTTCTCAGCTGGCCTTGCGAAGCCTATACACTTGGAACTGGATAGGCTGCTTTGAGTCTCCAGACCCTCGCAGAGAAACGGCCACAAATGTCAACCATCAACCAAATTGTTTCCTCAAAAACCTTGTATGAAGACTACGGCCGATGACAACACGTCTTAGGGGGGAGAGTAACCCAAATACTATAATAAGACATTTGAGCCAGTGCACCTTTCGCCGAGTTCATTAGTTAGTAGTCTTGGGAATGTATGCCACGGCCCAGACACCGTACAAAACCTCCTCAAACAAAAAGGTGACGGCCGTCAATTTTGCTGCGCTGGTTGTATGTACCAGTAAGTTCGCGAACGCACTGCCAAAGCCAGAAGCAGGATCTCAGTGGAGCCCATTGATATAAGCGAGAATACTTCCATTATGGAGAATGATGAGGTCAACAGTTCCATTTTCAAGATGTAAAGATTCAATTGGATATTGGCTATGGCTACCATGTTGCAAGCGAACGATCGTCTTCCCTTCTTGTTGTTTTGCCTGGGCTCTCCTGAACTTGAAATCGACTACACAAGACGAGTGTGGTACCTTTTGTCTCCCAGGCTATCTGACTATTCTTCTTGCTGATAGGTCGGATCTACTAGGATAGGCCGGAACGAGAACCGGAGGGGGTCTTGACGATGGGAGGGCACGAACCCACCTGAAAAGGGTAGACACTGCCTGCGATGCCGTATCTGTCTCGCCGGTATCAAGGGTATACATAATCTTGGTGAGAGACCGGCAGGCGTGGTTGCGGATTCCTGCCCTGTTTGGACTTGCCTCGAGGCAGCCCAATTTTTGAACACGCCGGCGGCCACGATGAAACGCTGGCAAATTTTCTGGCACAGCTCCAGTTTGGATCCGTGCACTCCGTTTGAGCGGGCGACGGCTAAAAACTCGTGTCCCCGCTGATTTCGTGCGTGTCCACCACGCTGTCTGCAACACCCACATACCGCGTGCCCTCCTCAAATAGATTCTGCTTAAAGATGAGGCCATCCCCATCTTCTCTCCAACAAGCTCCTCGGGCACGCCAGCCGTCCCGTCCCAAACGACTCTCCACTCTCTCCATCTCGACCATCTTTTCACGCTCAGCAATGCCCTCCAAGTTTAATATCGTTCGAGCGAGTCTCTATGGTATGTCCGCGCGCTACCACCTGTCATCTTGATTAAACTCACTCGCCACGCCCAGCCGTCGTTCTTGTTTGGACCATAATATGCCTAGCCATCGCAGCTCACTTCCAGAGCTTGCTCGTCATCACCGATCTCAGTATGTCTATTTATTTGTCTGATGCCCTATCATCGCTCATGGGCCTCTCAGCTCGATTCGTCCCATTCGCGATATTTGTCTGCAGCGTGAGCTTCCTTATCCTCCTCGTGCTGTGAGCAATCCTGCAAGTCAAACTTGAGCATCCGTTGATTCCTTCCAGTCTCGTCTGCAGCGCTCTTGGTAACCGCAACCCTATTTCCACTAGAATAGAGCTAGGATGCTTGGGTTTATTAGGAACCTTTTGGCTTGGTGCGTCCCGACTACGCCCTGGCCCACCGTATGCTCAACTGGACATAGCCCTTGGTGCATTTCTGGCGAGCTCTGATTCAGAGAACGCAGATGTCGAGTGTTTTTCGTCAGTAGATGATTCACAAGTCGTCGACGTAGCCGGATGTATGTGTTCATTCTTTTGATACCGTGCAAGTGCCAACTAGACATGGTAGTCTCTACGGAAACCTACCAAGCACAGTATCGTGTCCTTGAGGCATTCTCGCTATTCAACGTTATTCTTGGCAAGTAACTCGTCTCCCCGTTCTACATGCCTCTGACTTTGCCGTAGTTTGGGGATTCCTGCTTTTCCTTCTCGGAATGGCCCTAAAGCATTTCTACCGAGTAAACCGCAATGTGTGGTTCACCCCGGTCACGGTCTATCCCTGGTTTGGCCCAAGATCCAGCATGTCCAAACTTCCAGCACCCGTTAGCACTCGGTCGAGAGGCAGACCCAACACCACCGAGAAAACTGATCCTGGGCTCTGGAAAAATCCGTCGTACCGGAAAGATTCCCGTTACCCAAACTGGTCCTCAAACGGACAAACGGCCCCTGTTCGGGCACACACTGTAGACCACTACAGGAGGGATGCCTCACCCCGGCGGTGATGCTCCCCATGTCTGATATTTTGGTTAGACCAATTTTGGTTCACCACTCTCTTTGGGATAATATATTTTTGTGTATGTACTGTAGTTCGCGTTGGAGACGTTGAACCAGATGTAATATTGATAGAGTACTACTGACAAAAGTAGCGGGTCTCCTCGGCTTGTTCACGTTTCTCGGTCGTAGATCGGACGAAATAACTTGTGTTTTAGACTCCGCTACAGGAGAGGGCATGGTTCGACTGCAGTCCAAATATGACGAGCCCTCAGGCCCTCAAAAACGTGCGGATAGTTCCCAGGTGTTTGACTGTCAGGCTCCCATCCCATCCCATCCCATCCTTGCGACCGTAAGCGAGCGACTTTCTTCAAGTATTCAGATACGCCTTCTTCGAGATGACTGTTCTCTTCGCCAATTTGAGGTTCGTGGGCTATGGTACGTGTAGTGCCTGGCTCTGTAGTTCTGGAAATTCACATCGGTGACCAGTATTCGCGTTCTGCCTCTCCGGAATTGCACTCGGACTAGCAGCCAATTTCGCACAGCTTTTCTTGCCGAATATCAATCGTACGTCCGTTTGTCCTGATCTTCCATCTAGACACTTACTCCACCAGACGATTTTACTATTTTCTCACTTGTCGTGCCATCGGCCACGATCTTTATATTCATTCTACTGTAAGTGTATCGATTTGGCTGCGTTTCCCTCCTAAGCCATGCACAGGCTACAGTTCTCGCAACCCGTCGTCGAGGTAACCGCACACTTCATCCTAGGCATCTTATGGTTAAGTGAGCATTCTTTTCACTGTCGCTTGCGTCTTGTGTGTGCTCACTCCGTTCAAAAAGCTATGGGTTCCTGGTCCGCGTAAGCCTGTCATTTACCCGCACATCGATGGCTGATTGACACATCACATTACAGCGATCTCATTGGTTTTGTCCAATGCTATAGTTTACCCGGCACTCAACCGACGAAGAATGGAACGAGTGAGTCTCTCATCAATATGTCCAAGTATCCGCAGGAACTCATTGTAATGGAAATTCGAGTCCCTTCGAAGACTTATTGCTATGAAATGAAAGTGATAGAGGCAATCTCATGGGCTCTATTCGTGACGTGTACGTATATCGATGTCAGTTCGGCCACCCTCTGATAAGTGATACTTCAACGCAGTTACACTATTCTTTGTGATACTGGTAACCCTTACGTCGCGCGCAGTCGCTCTTGGCCGGTACTTTGATTTTGTTGCCAAATTTGCAATGACTGACGTTATGTTGTAGCCGTTACGCATGGCACGAACACACTTCACAGCTCGGCTGGTTTGGTCAATGGCCAGCCTACCCAACGGATGCAGCCCCTCGCGGCCATCCCTACGGTTATTACCCGGGTGCATATGGCGTTCCACCAGGTGGTTATGTGCAACAGGCGCCTGGTCATTCGGTTGTCATCCAGCCGGGTGTTAATGGTGCACCTCCTGTGATCACTCAAGTTCCCGGGATAATGTCGCCAGTCTGAGGACATTACTCGGTTCACGCCGCTGCGCCTCCGATGACACTTACACAACCTTTCAGACACACTGAAAAGGGTTTGATTGCTGCTGACGACTCGATAATGAACGACACGAACTATATCATGATATGTCTTGGAGATGTTTCTGACTCGGCACTGTAAAATAGATGTTCATAGATATCGATGCTCATAAGCTGTTACGTTTCGATGTGGGCAAATATATACCGTAAATAAGTCTGGGCGCCTCGTGGCCGAGATCAGAAAAAGGGCTGGGTTTATTGTGTTGTTCCCACCCACCCCTCCAGTCCCTTGTCTCTGTCTACCTTGAACGATATGGCATTGTTCACCGAACATCCCTTCAGGCATGTTATAAAAGGTGCGTTGATCAAGATCTCAGTACAAAAGACATGCCAAGTTCACAAGGGACCATAATGACTAGCTATACTCGCATTGGTGATGGGACATCTCATCATGAAAATGCTGCCTCATTCTATTCGCAAGTCCTTATTCTCTGGGTTGCTGAAACACTGAACTAAATGTTTCAAATTGTAGAGGTCGTCCACCTGACTCAAACATCAGTGACAGCCCTAGCCATCGGAGCCCTTATTTTCTTGTAAGTGTTCAACCTGGATGTTTCCGACAAGGGGAGGCTCGATAAATAAACGTGGCAGGATAATCAAGCACCATCGAAGTGAAGGCCGAGTGTTGTCGCGGGGTCAGGAAGAACTTATCTTGATCGCGGCGTTCGGTGCATTCTGGTTGGGTATACCATTTTTCAGATTTCTAGTGTCATGGGTCTGACTCGTGATGGTAGCGGTCCTTTTGGCGATGAGAGCATACAGCCAGTCTAGCATTGATGTTGATTTGGCTCATCCTCGCCACCTTTTCTCCGCAAGCAGTGGGACTGCGGAGAGCAACGTGGTCGGTGCGGGCGGCCGGAGGGCACCTGCTGCGTATAATGCACCGTCCGCTGAACGCAACGCCGCCGCCTACGGGCGCCCCAAGACTGGCTACCGGAAAGATTACCCATGCAACCCTTACGATGAATACTGCGTTACGGAAGAGTGGGCATTCTACTGATGTACTTGAAATTGCTGATTACCACGATGTCCACGAAGTACTCCACCAGGTCGGTGGACAATGGAGTGTTGTTCTATCATGTTCTTGTTTCCGAGTATATATATCTTGTATCTTACGTGCTGCACCGTTTTTTGTTGGGAGATCCTCTGGCAAGGAATACAATTCAGATGTTTTACTCCGTACGTAGCGCGGCGCTGGCGTTGCCTGGCGCCCGGTGAGCCGAAACCGGAAAAGGAATATTTCGGTCCGGTGCCGTATATAAGAATCCGCGTCAACCGATAGCCTTCATTTAGCCAACCTTTGAGCTCTACACCTTCCCTAGACTATCGACTCAACGCAAGCAATATGATGAGTACACCCTGACCATTCATCCGTACGCAGATGGGGCTAACGTACGTTTCGAAACACTCGACGAAGCGACGCATCGAAACCGATGTCATGAAGCTGCAAGTGGTCGCTCCCTCTACCATTCTCTCCTCTCATCCTCGCTTCCTGTAGACTGATGTCAGATTACGAGGTCACCCTTGTAAACGATAATATGCGCGAGTTCTACGTCCGCTTTCACGGACCCCCAGAAAGTGAGTCACACCCTATTCCAGTGACCCGTGCCAATAATCACATCCCGCAGCTCCGTTTGCAGGCGGTACATGGAAAATACATGTCGAGCTGCAAGCGGATTATCCATACAAATCCCCAAGTATTGGATTCATGAACAAGATCTTCCATCCCAACATTGATGAACTGTGAGTGCTTATCGCTAACAATGACCAAGGTCGTCGGGTGCTGATCGAGTCGACGTGAAGGAGTGGCTCAGTGTGTCTGGACGTTATCAATCAGACTTGGTCGCCCATGTTCGGTGCGTTTGCGCTTTTACTAACACGTATGGCCGTGTCAATGAGCTGTGGTCAAGATATGATCAATATTTTTGAAGTATTTCTGCCGCAACTCCTCCGTTACCCAAATCCTAATGATCCCCTCAACGGGGAGGCAGCGGCACTAATGATGCGGCACCCAAAGGAGTATGAAGCTAAAGTTAAAGGTAAGCAAACTTGGTCAATGTCGGGTTCTACTAAGTCTCGTTTCCTGTGTAGAATATGTACAACGATTCGCAACCAAGGATGCAGTTGATGGCCCAGACAAGAACAAGGAAGACGAAGACGAAGAAATGAGTGACGTTGGCAGCATTAGCGAAGAAGGTCACTGATGACTAATGTCTGGTTGGCCCTCAACATGAAACACGACGCTAATTCGTGTTCCTTTCGTCCCTGATCCTGTGTACACTGCTATCGCGTTTTCAGAAACATCCTGCTGCGATTCTCTGAACGTCCAGGAGGATACCCTCTCGCCTCATCCAATTTATTTCTCCCCACTCTTTCTAATCACTGTGTCACTACATACATTCGGAATCTATCCCACTGTTGTACCGTTATCTGAGAAATTTTTGACAAGTAGAACCCGCCTTGACAGGGACATGTGCCTTTACAGCCGAAGCTGAAGTGAGTGTGAAGGGTACGCACAGCCGAATTTGCTCATGCGGTCTGACGGTGGCAACACGCCCGGCTAAGTGGGCGCGGGGGTCGTGGCCGCAGGTGTTGATACTAATGGTGGGACCAGCTCATCGACTTTTTTCTGAATGTCTGCGGCGGCCTGAGAAACCAAGGGGCAATGAATGTGAATGGAAGTGATGGGGAGAGAGTTATCACCTTCATCAGCGTGTCTATCTGTAGCTTGACGCTTTCCACGGTTGCGAGCTTGATCTTGCTTTGCTTGAGGAGGTCTTCCTTTTGCACCAAGAGTTCTTTGCGCCGAAGGTCGAGCCTGATGCGGGAGTGAGGAGCCGCTTCACCAAGGGGCTTGAGACGCAGGGCACTACCTCTGTCGTTCTGCGAGCTCAAAGCTGAGGCGGTTGAGCATCAACTGATGCGGGTTCTCAAGGACATCTAGCGTCCGAGCCTCTGATGGAGCGAGTTCCTGGAACTCTGGGAGGGAATGAAGGGGGACGTCCTGGTAAATGGAGCTAGCGAGGTCAGGCCCGAGCGGAGAAGTGGCAAGGGCAGGGCATACGCAAACTGGCGACATTTGTCAATCTCGCGCTCGAGGTGGCGCTTTTCATAAAGGAGATTTTGGAGACCGAGGTGCGTCTGGTCCATGTCCTGCCTGGCATCGGCGGTTGCCTGCTTGTGCGTGCGTGTGGCGGCGTTGGCGTTTCTGTTGAGGGCCTTGAGGCGTGCTAGGAGAGCACTAGCGCGTATGTGTACGGTGGTAGGGTCTGCATTAGCGTAGGCTGGGGAGACGAGGTCCTGAAAGTGTTGTATCGTCGGGTCTGAGTCGGACATATGGCTGGGTGGGAAGACCGGCTGCTGACGGAGACTCATCGATCACATCAGTAATCGTAATCACACCTCGTCGCCAATAAAGCTGGCCCACTTGCCTCCGCCGCAAACCACGTCTTCCTTCTTACCATAATGTCTCCACAGTCTCAGCGTGTCCGCTCCGGGACAATCCCTTCCATGGAAACCAGTGGCGACGCACTCAGAGATAACACCGTCATCGTAGGTGCGCACCCCTGTCTCATCCTTATCTTCATTCCACTGATCCGCCACCCCTCGCAAGTGTTCGGCGCTTCCGGCGACCTGGCCAAGAAGAAGGTCTCCCCCTTTCCATCCCACTTGCCCTGCAACCCCCTCATATGCATTGCAGACGTATCCCGCCCTGTTTGGTCTCTATCGCATTGGCTATCTCCCCAGAGACGTCCACATCGTCGGCTACGCCCGCACGAAAATGAACACCGAAGAGTATCTCAAACGCATCACTTCCTACATCAAGATCGCGGACGATGATGCTGCTGCCGCAACCAAGCTCGAAGACTTCAAAAAGCTTTCGACTTATGTCGCTGGTGGTTACGATGACGCGGAGCCGTTCATCAACTTGACCAAACATCTCGAGGGGATCGAAAGTGCGTATACGACTCGCGATGTCAACCGTCTGTTCTACCTTGCGCTTCCGCCTTCCGTCTTCATTCCTGTTGCGAAAAACGTCAAAGAGCACTGCTACTCCGCCAGGGGGATCAACCGCATCATCGTCGAGAAACCGTTTGGCAAGGATCTTGAATCATGTCGGAGTCTTCTCGGTGCACTCAAGGAATCGTGGAAGGAGGATGAAACATATCGAATTGATCACTATCTGGGCAAAGAGATGGTTAAGAATTTGCTTGTCCTACGTTTTGGAAACGTTGCCATGAACGCTGCGTGGGACAAAAATTCGATCAGCAATGTCCAGATTACATTCAAGGAGCCTTTCGGAACTGAGGGCCGTGGCGGATACTTTGACGAATTTGGTATTATCCGAGATATTTTGCAGAATCGTGAGTGCTGCAGAGCGGTGTGAGAATGGTAACGACACTGACGCATGTGCGTGTCTAGATTTGTTGCAGGTGCTGAGCATCTTGACGATGGAGCGCCCGGTATCGTTCAGCGCGGAAGATATCCGGGACGAAAAGGTATGCTGTGCAACGGATGTCATAACACGCTGATCTCACGTGTGCGATAGGTCAAGGTGCTACGCGCGATCCCACCGATCATGAAGGAAGAGACGCTTTTGGGGCAATACGTAGCCGCGAACGGGAAGCCAGGGTACCTGGACGACGACACTGTGCCGAAGGGGTCCGTGTGCCCTACGTTTGCTGCGACCGTGCTTTGGATCAACAACCCCCGATGGGAGGGAGTGCCGTTCATCCTGAAAGCCGGCAAAGGTAAGTGAGAATGGGCGAGGGAATGATTGATGGATGACTGGATGTGGACATGCAGCCCTCAACGAGGCCAAGGTGGAGATTCGCGTGCAGTTCAAAGATGTGACAGGAGGGATATTTGCAGACATCTCACGGAACGAGTTGGTGATGCGGATCCAGCCCTCGGAAGCCGTGTATTTGAAGCTGAACACGAAGACGCCGGGATACTTGTTTCGGGCGATTCCGACGGAGATGGACCTGACTTACAAGAGGCGGTTTACGGACTCGAAGATCCCCGAGGCGTACGAGGCGCTTATCCTGGATGCACTTAAGGGCGATCACTCGAATTTTGTGAGAGACGATGAGCTGGACGTGGCATGGAAGGTAGGTGTGGTGGGGGGTGATGATCGTACATGAGGCTGACAACGGCGGGCAGATTTTCACACCGATCCTGCATTGGATTGATGGGCAGAACGGAACTGCTCCAACACCGTTGCCCTACCCATATGGGTCACGTGGACCGGCGAAGCTGGACGAGTTTATCGCAAAGTATGGGTACAAGCGGACCGAATAGTGAGTTGGCTGTGGACTGCTGCTGCGGTGTGCTGACGGGTTGTGGGCAGCGACTGGCCGATCACGAATGCGTCGAACTTGTAGGGTAGAATTTAATGTGTAGCCTGTAGGATAGTCTTGTTGCAAATGTCAAATGTGGCCAAGTGCACGTGATGGGTTCGATCCGGGGAACAGATCGTGATGGCGAGCTCGTTGTTGGCGACGTCGAGACGAATCCCCCGCCGACGTACGTCGTGCTGTCCCCGCCGCTCCCTACTAATACCCTTCCTCCTCCTCCTCCCCCCTCAGCCATGTTCCCCTCCCCCGCCGACCTCTTGCCCATCTTCCACTGCCCTCTCTGTCCCCCCGCCTCCATCCTCAACGCACCAACCACCCTCCGCTGTGGACACACCATCTGCGCTGCCCATGTCCACCCCCCCCTCTGCCCCATACCCGGTTGCTTCACCCAGCAGCAGTCCTACACCCTCAACATCCCATCCTCCTCTCGCGTAGCATTCTCTCCCGCACCACTTTCCTCCCAGAACCTCCCCCCCGACCATGGTCACCGGCCCCTCGACGTCAGGGTAAATAGCATCATACACTTCCTCCACGCCGTTAACGCCCCGCAAGATCGTCGCTTTCTCGATCCATTCGATGACGACTCCGATCCAGACGACCCTTCCCAGCGCCACAACTCTGACCCTACGTCACCCACTCTCCAAGACTTTGAAAAGTCCCTCTCTACTGAACTCACTTGCGAAATCTGCTTCATGCTCCTCTACCAGCCAGTCACCGCCCCCTGCCAGCATGTGCGTCTCCCCCTGCCATCCCCCGCCCACTTCTCACTTCCCTGCAGACCTTTTGTTCAAAGTGTCTCCAACGCTCCCTCGACCACAGCATGCTTTGTCCTCTCTGTCGCCAAGAACTCCCCGGTTTCGCTTACTTTCAAGAGCATCCCCACAACAAGATCATCCTTTCCCTCCGTGAGCCCCCTCTCCTTTCATCGATCATCCCCGTTCAACTCATATCCCTCAGTCCTCAGAGCTTTTCCCGACGCTTATTCTTCCCGCGGGGACGCAATGACGCGCGAAGAACGCGATGCTCGCTTGGACACCCCCATATTCGTCTGTCAACTTTCGTTTCCCGGAATGCCAACCCTCCTCCACTTTTTCGAGCCCCGCTACCGCTTGATGCTCCGTCGTTGCCTGGAGAAACCTTGCCCCACCTTTGGAATGATCATGCCCCCTCGCGCTGCACCGATTTCCGGCCACGGCGCAAATCCTGGCTCCGAGTTTGGAACCATGCTCGAAATCAAGAGCGTTCAGATGCTTGCAGACGGTCGTAGCATGGTCGAGACCCGGGGAACCCATCGCTTTCGAATACTAGAGCATGGCTCCCTCGACGGCTACATGATTGGCAGGGTCGAGAATATTGACGACTACGACGACGACCTTGCAGATTGGGTAGCGCAAGACAACGACCGTGCACATTTGTCTGCCGATGTTGCACGTGTCAGCATACCTCCCTCTCCTCAACTACTCACCCGAATACTTCGCATCTCTCCGCCTCCATCACCTCCTCCTGCCATTTGCTCTCAGAATTCAACCTCGTCCAGTGCCCCGCAACACTTCCTGTCGACTGCAGCACTCTTGGCAACCTGTCACACGTTTCTGAGCCAACTCCATGCAGGGACGGCCCCTTGGGTTGTCCAGCGACTGAATTACACGTATGGACCTCAGCCCCCCGATACTGATCCAGGCGCGTTTTCTTTCTGGATGGGGATGGTTCTCCCCATAGATGAACACGAGAAAGCAAAACTTTTGCCCGTGAAAAGTGCGCGTCTGAGATTGAGGATGGTGGTGGGCTGGATCGAGCAACTGAATAGTAATTGGTCGGTTTTCTAGCTTAGTTCCACGACGAACGCCATTGACAAACTTTGTAGGTGGTTTACGAGTGGCTGCACCGTGCTATGAACACTTCGCTGTCATCCATTCTACCTTGTCTGCGATCACACTAGGCCATCACTCGGTCGTTATTTACCATTGTTAACTGTATCCCCCTTGGCATCGTGCACCATGACACTCGTGTCTTTGATTTTATTTCTGTCTCTGTAGCTACGTAGCGTGACATCTCAATTGATCGTGTCACATTTCCGTCACAACAACGTTACGCTTGAGATTGTTCACTTGCCATGGCAAGGCCGAGCGCGGGCCCTGTCCTGCCGTTGCGCCTCTTGATGCCGACCGTCCGCGCACCATCCTCACATTCTCTCCCCCCGACGCGCTCACCACGCGCTCGACACAACCCAGGTAGATTATCCGGCGTGCGCTCCCGCTCAGGCTCCACGACCGCATCCGCGTGGGGCAGCGAGCAAGGCGAGTGTACTGATGGAGAACGCTGGTTTGGCCGCAAGTGCCGCTTCGAGATCGTTGCAGAGCGAATGGAGCTCGTAGGTTTCCAGATGTATGCCGTTGAGAAATGGTGAGTACATGCACCAGTCCATTGCGCAAATTGTCCATCAGCTCCCTCAGGATCGTGGAGCGTACGCGTCCAGTGACCGTACTCACAGTGTATACGGGCGATCCTTCTCACAAGGCATGTCAGCACCGACTATATTTCACCTCATGCTTGACAAACACTAGATCGTCGTCACTGCGCTCAGTCCCCTTTCGACTATGTCCTCTGCGGAGGCCGATGCCGAGTTCAAGGCGGCTGTACAACACCTCCGCAAACAGGATGGTGCTCGCCCCAGAGAAGTGAGATCTCCACACGTTCTCTTTCATAACGCATGTGCTCATCAATGAGTAGACGCCACAAGGAACACTCATGGTGACTTCTCTCGCTCACTTCCGCTCAGATTACACCATCGTGCACATTCCGAATGGCGACTTCCTCGCTGCGCAAGAACGGCTCTATTCAAATATCAATCTTCTTCGCATGGGTTGTAGCGGTCGGAGTGCCGTCACCCTCGAGGAACCAAGGTATGCATGCGTCCTTATTCCGTGGGCGTGCTCGGTCAAGCTTTTCTTGGTAGTGATACAACGAAGGATCGTTTCAGGTCAACGTATTTCCTGTCCGATGGGCTGCCACCTGCTGGTGCTTTTCGGTCCAAATCGCACTCTCGCACTCATACGCGAACGTATTCCCAACCCGTTATCACACTCCCGCCTGCCGTTCCCGAAGCAGCGACATTTCCTGCTTCATCATCTCATCCAACGAATATTATAAACCTCATCCATCCCAACGTTCCGCAGATTGGTACTGTTGCCACACCTGGACCATCGCGGCATCCACACTTTACGACCTACGTGCTTGAGCTTGTTAAGCTCCTACAGGCAGCCCTTGCGATATGTGGCATGTTTCCCCTGCCACCTTCATACGCCGCAGAAACAGCTTTTGATGGCTTGCTGTGTGATGTCACTATTGATGGCTTGCGTCGATGGGTCGCCGAAATCGGTGAAATTTTGCTTGGCTTGGAGGTAAGTTCTAACATGTATGTCTGCGTATCGCACCAACATGCCTGGATGCAGTCGACAGAACGTATCGCAGATCCCGGTGTGATTGCTGCAATCCTTTCTTTTGTTCTTTCGACGCGTAACAAACTTGCGGCCTGGGCACCAACCATCACTAAAGACCCCTTTCTTCATCCACACGAGTTTTTACACGTTCTATCGTCGTGGTCCCACTCTCAGACTGCCGCGAGTAATAGTTGCACACAAACGCTCCCAGCTCTTACCACTTCCGTGCAACCCGGGAATTCGAATACAGGACTTGGAAGCGGAAACACGTCGCTGAGCACTTCGCCCCTCGTATCTGGCCAGCCATTTACTCCCTCGATTATTTCGTCAACGATAAGCTCCCCCTTGATGAGCAGCCCACTCGTTCATCCTGCTACCCCTAATCCTACTTCGGCGGTTTTGCCTACGCCCATCATCTACCTCACGCTCGCCTTGCACAAATCGTTGCTTTCCCAACCTGATGTCAAACTTCGACATTCAGACTCTCGGAAGGTTCATCGTGTCATCCTTTCGAAGTTGGATTTGACCTCTGACTCTGAAGCGACGGACGAGGAGAGAAAATGGATTGGAGGACGTGTTATGGGATTGGTTGGGCGTGTGGGTGCGAGTGGGTCAGCTGGGGGGCCAGCATCTGTCAGCGCACCTACCACCGACCTGGGAATCTTCGTTCGAGAAATTATCAGTGGCCGTGAGCGTGAACGCGACAGAGGTCGTGAAAAGGAGAAGGATGGGGAGCGCGAACGAGACAAGGAGAAGTTGAGCAAGGAAGCAGAGAGCTTCAGAGAACGCACGGATGAAAAGGAGAGAGTCGGGGGCAGCCTGAAGGCATTGTGGTCCGGCAAAGTCGAGGTCCTATCGAGGATGCGAGCACGTGCGGAAGGGAGGACGTGGTTCCACCGGGGGCTAGAGCGTGAGCGGGAGGGAGATAGAACTTGGGACAAGGACAAGGACAGGCTCACATCGAGCGATGTAGACGACCCAGTGGCGAAGAATCTTGTGGATGACGAACTGGCTTTTGGAGGGGCGTGGTCGGGAAAGGTGCAGAAGCGGCTCGAAATGTGGACCGGGTAAGTCTTCGAGTATTGTCGCCAGTCGGACATTGTCTTGATCCGTACAGCATCAACCGCTCCAAGAAGTCGGTCGACCTCTCGTCTCCCGCCAAGTTCGGAGGACGTACGACGTCCGTTGCTATTCCGCTGTCCACGCAGTCGTCATCGTCGGGGCACGTGTACCCAGCCTCAGAGCTTCGGGGTCTCGGTGTCCCTGCTCTTGTGTTATCACAGTAAGCTTCTGCCTAACTACTCTGTCTCCGGATCATTCTCAGCCCCAAGCACAGTGATGATGAGGACGTGTTCTTGAGTAGTGGACAAGTGTCACCCACATGTACGTTGTTCGACGGTTAGCGCAAGAATTGTCCACTTACCATCGATGAACCTTTCGGTCTCCAGCTGTCTCACGAATTCGCAACCCTTTTGTGGTCGGTGCCTCTCCAGATGTCAGTTCTGCCAACCTCGTTAGTACCGAGAACGAGCAACGACTAAGCGACTCTTTGGGGCCGCGAAGGCACGGTTATGACAGCGGGATAAGCGAAAAAAGAAAGAAGCTTTCGGCTTGGAGTGAATGGGAACATGGTCATGGAGAGGCATGGTGGAAAGCACAAGTTCCGGAAGAGGATACCACAAAGAAGGAAAAGAGAGTGGGTCGACATCGGACCAGACGGTGAGTCTACTCGACTGCTTCACCAAGTCAAACGCTGACCTAACTGCCAAAAGACACACATTCCACGATCTTCCCTCCGTGCAGCACATACCCGTGCATCGTGCGGACTGGATGCGCATAGACGTTGAGCTGTGCGGTCAGATTCTTATGATGCGGAGGCGAGAGGCACATCTAGAAGGCGTCGTAAAATGTCTCGAGGTTCGTACGCTGGTTTTCATTTTCGGTTACCGGCCTTTGACGGGGGTAGCAGTATCTTACGACGACCCTTGGCCATGCTTCGACTGCGCTTCGTAATGCACACACGGCACACAAACCGATCATCGAGGCGCTCACCTCTCACCATCCTACTACGCCGTCTGGTCCAGCCCCTATGGTCACGGCCTCACCCACGTTGCCAGGGTCGTTGCCTTTGGCGTTCCATACTCAGACTTCAGTGGGCCTCACGCCCGTTGTGGCTGCACTTCACGCGCTCCCGGTTTTGCCGCCTGTGCCCGCCCTCCAGTACGAAGCCGCGCAGCTGAGAGTAGACGACATGTGGGCATCGACGAGGGAGGTAAGAAGGAAGCTATGGGAATTGCGAAGCGTCGTGTTCGGGAGGGAGGATGTACTGGGGGTGGGTGGATCCACAGGCGGTGCGGTGCGGAGTGTGATGGGCCCGAGGGGACGGAGGTCGGGCAAGGGCAAGGGACGGCGGCGATGGACGTCTCAATGGCGGCTTGATGGGACGGACTGTCCTGTGGATGCGCTGGGACGAACGGAATCAGAGGCGGAGGAAGAGAGGGCGATCGCTGCAGACGGGGAACGCTCGGAGGGTGAAGACGACACGGAGAGTGAGCGGGAATTTGGTGTTGAGCAAAAGGGTATGTTGGGGGATGGTATGGAGGAGGGGGAGAGGGAGGCGATGGGTCCGATGTGGTTGTTGCGGGTGTTCATGAGTTGGGGAGCGAGACTGGGTATAATAAAGGGTGAGGCGGACGTGGGTGGGCCGAGTGTGCCTGTTACGAGGGCACCCTCACCTGGCGAGATTGTGGGGGATGGTCGTGTTGGGGTTAGTGGATCTTGATCTGACGTTACCTATTGAATGCCAGGGCATGTACTCAGGGGGAGATCACACATGGAGGGGGATTTAAACATGCGATTCTATGAAGAGACGAAGGACGTAACAAATATTATGTTACCACTCGAGGAGGGAAAGCTATGCCTTGCGGACAACTTTGCCCTGAGATTTTCTCATGGCGCGTTTATGATTGCGCTCGAGAAGCTGGTGATTGGTACATGAGAGGACAAAGACCGGGTAAGAGAAAAGGACGAGACCTTTTTCTGCTCAGAAGCACTGAGCTTTGCAATCTTATCTTCTTCGGCCTTGCGTTTGGCAGCCTTTTTATCCTCGGCAGCCTGCAGCAAGAATGAGAAAGTGTGCGGTACGGACAAAGGACACGGGACAGACCTCTTCCTTTTTTTCTTTAAACTCTTCCTCTTTTATTTCCTTCTCAACGTCTTCTCTGGCCTTTCTGATCTTTGCCTTTGTCTCTGGGCGCAAGACAACTTTTCCGGCTGCCAACTGATCGACGAGTGCAAAGACGGCATCGACGAGGGGAAGGATGTCATTGGGGTGTTGGGGAATGCTAATGTCAAGGAGGACGCGCTTGGAAGAGTGTTTCTGGGCGACGTAGGAGGCAGCTGAGTGGGGTCTTTCGTGGGGTTGGTCAGTAATGGAGAGGGAGCGGAGGTGAGCAAGGAAGGGGGGTGTTGCGAGGAGAGTGGAGATGGTGGTGGAGGGGCTGAGCGAAAGCTTGAAGATAGCGTCAGAGACGTCTGCGAATTCGGACATGAGCGAGAAGGTGGGAGGGAGGGAGGCGTGCTCGGAGGTGCGGGTGAATGTCTGCAAAAAGCGTGAGGAGAGAAGGGAGAGTAAGGAAAGAGACGGACGAGGTCCCAGCGGTCTTCCTTGATGGTGGTGAGCTCGGACTTGTTCACGACTGCCCACACGAAGTCGGGGACTGCGTCGAGATCGAGGGAAAAGTCGAGGGAGAGGGTGTCGCGGGGCTGGTAGCGGAGGTCGTAGAGCTGCCAAAGGAACTGGACGACGAGGTGGAGAGGGTCCTGACGGGGGAGGAGAGAAATGACGGAGTGGAGGGAGGCGAGGCCGCGCCTGCCTGTGGAGAAGACGAAAAAGTCGGTGGGACCATCGGAAATGAGGCCGGATGAGGATGCGGGGGCGGAAAAGTTGCGATCGAGGAGGGGACGGAGGGTGTTGTAGAGGGCATTGGCGGTGCGCTGGTTACGGTGCTTGCCGTAGAGGGCAAAGGCGACGTAGAACAGCAGGGCGGAGAGGAGCAGGGCCTGTGGGACAAGGACTGGACACGGGTGAGCGCAAGGACAGAAATGAGTAAAAGACACGGACGAGCGGGTCTGAAAACAAGGAAACGCCAGCGAAACTGGGTTCCAGCGTAGTCGATGGGTTGAGTTGGGGGCGGGGGGGTGAAGAGGGCGAGAAGGGAAGCCATGGGAGGAAAGGAAGCAAGTCAGTCGACGACAACCACCATCATTTACAAACTCGAAACCAAGGCAAGTCCCTTCCTCCTCCTTTTTTACCACCATTATGGATTCGCCCGCGTTTCTCATCAACGCTGCCATGTTCCCCTCTCTCCAGATACACATGCAGGAACGTCTCTCTCGTGTCGTCGTAATACACACGCTTACACCCGCTACAGGGTCAGAACTATCCAACCGACTATGCTCAGTTCGTGCTCGACGTGCTCGCCAAGATGACCCGCAACGCGGGCGCCATCGACCAGGCGGTCCTCCGACGCGCCATTGGTCTTGCCTCGTCATACCTCGTCACCGATGCATCCACCAACGCGGAGAACGGGATCGCGACATGGCAGACGGGGTTCAACAGACTCGTCGACCTGATCGTCGTGCTGCACCACCGGGGCGAACTTGAGCTGGAGACGTTCAACGAGGCATCTAAGGCGTGCTCTGAGTGCTGGAGCGTCGCTGCTACGTGGCGGGGCATGGAAGAGTGTCGCCAGGGGGTGAGAGAGGTCGCGGGGAAGCTCAAGAGGCTCCTCGACGAGCCCAACAGGAGGACGTACAAGGGCCACAAAGTGTACACTCCATAGTACATGACGTAATACTTCTACATGGCTACTACTACCACCAGACATCCTCCACCCCGCCGTCCCCTCCCCCCGCCCCCACTCACAGAACTCACACCCCTCCGTGCTCACTACCTTAAAAAGACCCTCGTATCCCTCCAGCTCAAAAACGAACTCACCCGCTTCCCCTCACTCGCTCACCTCGGCCCCCCTTTTGCACCCCCAAACACACCCGCCATCGACCTCCCCCTCCTCAAGTACATCTTCCGCCACTTTGTCCTCTCCTTCCCCTTCATCGCCGCCGCACCCGACCACTTTTACTCCGACAAGCTCCAGCCCTTTGTCGACAGCCTCGTCGCACGCAACTTCGCCTCTCTCGACGACCCCGATGCACACGATCCAGCGCCCCGCAAACTCATCGCCAAGCTCGAGCGCAACCTCGCCATCTTCATCACCTCCGCCATCAAGCTCGACGAGCCAGAAGATGTCATCACACTCTCTCAGGCAGATCTCCAGTCCCTCGAACGCGCCGTCAACAGACGTCTCGCAAAGCACCCCCGCAACTCCCATTTTCACGTCAACATCGTCTCCATCCGCACAGTCACAGAGCGCGGCCGCGTACGGTCGCGTGTCCACGAGGTATGTATGCTCCTCTCCCTCTCGTCGCACTCCAACCCCCACCAGGAGTTTCTCATTCGCACGACCCTGTCCCATGACAGGCACGTCTGCGTTTCTCGCCGCTATGGCGACTTTAGGACGCTTGCAAGCGAGGTCTGTCCCTCGTCCCTACTTCCTCCACACCCTCTCACCCCTTCCAGCTCCGCAAAGCCCACCCCGACGCGATCGTCCCACCTCCGCCAGCCAAGGATCGCACAGCGGTCGACGTCCCTACCGCCGACCCCGAAACCCCGTCAGACCCTCTCGCCCAGGATCCCTCCGTCCCCGGCGACTTTTATGCCGTCGAGAGGCAGTCGTCATCCCGTCTATCTAGAGAAAAGAATCGCCTCACCCTTCGCGCGTATCTCCAAACCTTGCTTGCAACTCCTCCTTTCTCCTCCTCCCCCGTCCTCCGTTCATTCCTCTTCAGCGGGCCTACCACGCTTTCCCCCCAGGAAGAGGAGGACGCTCGACGCAGGGAAGAAGCCGACCGTGTCAGGGAACAGGGCAGGAAGGAATTCGCCCGCGAGATCGGTGCAAGAGTCGATCAGCTCAGAGAAGCGGTTAGGGCCGTCAAGGGCGAGATCGTTGGTAGAGGTGATGTCTTCCTTTGGCAGTCAACCCCTTGAGCTAATTATCGCCGATCAGATGGTCTTAGCCATGTGTTTGCAATCATCAAGGTCACCCCTGACGTCAGACAATTGCCAGATAATTATCAGGCCGTCCTCGAGTGGGCGAGGATTTCGTCAGTTTCTCTTGTCTCTCTACCGCTGCCTCGACCTCACCCATACTCGCTACAGATTGGCGTCGACGATTTTCCAAACGTTTGTGGCTTCCGACAACTCTTCAGAGACATTTGCAAGTCTCAAGCGCATACATGGACTCATGCCCTACTTCCTCCTTAAGGCGGCCCTCAAGATAAGCAATCCCGTGGCGATGATACGAACTGTCCTCGACATCTTTCTCGCACAACCCTTTGGAGGTCGTAGCCTTCTTCAACGGTATGTTCTTGTGTGTGACCGCTACCTTCCTCATGTAGATTTCTTTAGCATGTTCACCTCTTCCCTCACCGAAGAAGTCAGGACTTTGAACACTTACATAGAACACGTATCCGCAAAGATTGATTCCCCTGTTCTCTGCGAAAAAGTTCGCCTGTTCGTCTACGCCTCTCGCGAAACTCAGGAGACATGTCGGGTGGATGCACGGCGTGAACATACACATCTTTTGAAGGCCATCCTGACGAGTAGCCAGGAACCAATGCTGTCAAGGTCGCTTGCGGGGCGGGTGGACAGGTCGTGGAGGAAGTGGGCCGCATGGACGGCTGAGAGGAAACGGGAGGGCAAGGACAAGACGAACGAAAGCGATAGCGAGGAAGGCCCCAGCGATGAGGAAGCATGGCTGTTTGAAGATCTGAGGATCCTCCTCAAGCTATGCTCGAGGCTTAGAGATCGCGAACAATTGATTGCGCTCATCTTCGAGGCAAGCTCTCTTGGCCCACGCCTTGCTCGTCGTTGACTTATTGTTACCATAGGGCGTCACGGCCGAGTTGCTAAAGGACATCATCACCATCTTTTACACGCCGCTTGCTCAAGTATACAGGGCAGCAAGCATTGCAGAATCGTTGGGAGACTTGCAAAACTTTATCAATGACCTCATCCATACGGTCGAACAGACAGAAGATCGTGCGTTGGCCTCGGCTTCATGTTGTAATGATTCTCCACTCATTCCACTCCCCTCTAGTCTCACAGTCGGATCCCACTTTTACCGTGCAAGCGTTCATCGATCTCGTGAATCGGCACGAACAATCCTTTTACTCTTTTGTGCACAAAGTCCATTCCAAAGGTCAAGGTCTTTTTGACAACCTTATGAAGTGGATCGAGCGATTTCTCACCGCGATACGCGAGGGCATCGGGGCGTCTGATCTCGGTGGAGAAGGCAGCAAGATTGTACTCGAGACCGTACTGCCCGCGGGAGATGAAGAGAGGTCAAGGATCCTGGAAGAAGTTGACAAGGTGATGCACTGGCATTACCTGAACAAGATCGCCCATGAAGAAAAGCTCAGGAGCAGGTTTAGACGTGCCCAAAAAGGCGCGGAATCGGACGCAGATGCGGAAGACGAGGCAACGCAGGTCCTGATAAACGGCATTGCGAAAGAGTTTGACTTTAGTGAGTTGGTAAAGGGCGACGCGGATGAACTTGCCGCAGAAGAGAGCGATGAGGACGACGAGGACGACGATAGCGATGACTATGATGACGGCGGTAGTGACGAAGATGACGATGACAGCGAGTCTCAAACGGAGAGCGGTGAAACTGGAGAGGTCGTCAATCTGCAGACATTCTCTGTCCACTCCTCCGCTCCTCGCTTCAAGGCCGAGACAACTGAGATGGTGGCTCAAAGGACAACTCCGGAAGTTTCAGGACCATTACGTTCGCAATCACTGCTGTCGTCACCACCGCTGGCTTCGAGGACGAGGACCACCTCGCTCCGCAGCACTAAGTCAATGTTACTACGCCAACCCTCGATAGATATCCCGCCAGTTCCACCGCTCCCTGTTCATCTCGACAAGCCGCTCCCGCCGCGTCCTCCCGGGCCATCTTCTACAAACCTCTCCCGGAGGCGTTCGATCGGACATTTGGCTTCTCCGGAAAATGACTCCATCAATGATCCCCATCCATCACCGGCATCTCCCCGGCGATCCCCTCGCAAACAGAGGAAGAAAGCAGCAACCACAACAGAGCCTCCTGAACTGAAATACATTCCGACACTATTACCCATCTTTGTTGAGATGGTATGCCACGGCATCTTGTTTGCTCTTTTTTAAAGTGCTGATTCGAGTTGGATAGATGCGCCCACTGCTTCGTCCGCAGCGATAGGTCGTGGTTCCGTATTCTCTCTTGCAAATCTATGTTGATGTGACAAGACACGATTCTAAGACGACATATCTTTATTTATCGTGCACCACTGATATTTATCTGATACATTAAGCTATAGATGACGACCGATGATAGAGAGGGTTATAGACCTCTTGCTGCAACACCCTTTTCTCCGTTTCCGGTTTCCTACTGCTATCATGGCTTTTGGTGGACATGCAGTACTACCTGATGGACGTGTTTACATGCGCCATTCTTTGTACAAATAATCTCAATCTCAATCTTGCTCATTATTGCTAGTACTTGATCTTTGGTATTGGTTTATGTAGATGTAGAGCACTCTCCTTTGCCAGAAGGTAATACGACTGAGCTTCAATCTACAAATCCCCAAACTCTGCATCAAACACTTGTTGCGTAGTTGTGCCCTTCCGCACTCTCTTTGCCAGCCGTTCTTCCTTGGCAAGTTCATCCCAATCATCCTCATCATCCCGATTATCCTCGGCTGACTGAGACTTGATGGGCGTCCTGGTACCCGAGGTGGCAGTCGTCTGAGACTTGAGCCATTGCCGCTTTCTATCCCGTTTCAGCTTCCGCTTCTCCTTTTGCTCCTTGTTTGCCATCTGTTGGCTCCATGGCACGTTCCGCTTGCGCTTCGCGGTACGGCCTTCGGTCGTCTCTTTCTGGACCCGGGGTTTGGACTGGGACTCTCGACGTTTAGCTTCTTGTGCCTTGTTGGCATAAGCGTAGTTGTCCCACTAGTGTCACGCGTCAACATCGCGCCTACGCCAATCAGACGAAAGTCGAAGGGTCTCACATCCAAAGACGCATCCTCCCATCCCGTCTTGTCCACGTCCTTGAGCTCGGGCATGCGGGGCAAACGAAGAAGCCCAAAGCTCTTGGCTACGCCGATGAGATCGAGGTCCTTTATTCGAAAGATGTACGAGGCTTCATGCTTCGAGTATGCCCGCACAAAGGACACAAAGCTTTTCACCGCCTATAACACGTTTTCAACCTCTCGGAGCGCATGGTAAAACATCGCACAGGTACCTTGTCGTTTAGAGCGCGGTCTGTCAAAACGGTCTCTCGTATTTGAGATGAAAACGATGCGATGGCCGGATCATTCGGTTCAGGCTCACTCGAAAGGTGTTGCGTGAGGATGCCACTGGCCTGGATGACGGGGTGATTTCGTATTGGGATCTTGCGCACCGCAAGAAAATCTTTACCATCGTGATCGTCATCAAATATCGCCAGCGACAGATGGTTGTGCGACGCACCAATATACTCTACTTCTCTGCCGACGAGGAATACGTATGCTCGTCCGCTCCTCCCAGCACGAGCTGTTCTTCCGCAGCGATGAGAAAATGCTTTTGGGTCGATGGGTGGGTCAAATTGAATGACGACATCGACATGTGGTAAATCTAGCCCTCTTGCAGCAACGTCTGTTGCAAGAAGTATCGACGGCGAGCTCGAAGACGCGAGAGACGATGAAAAGGCTGAAAGTGCACGCGTTCGGGCAGCCGGAAGCAAGTGGCCATGCAAGGAAAAGAGCTTTGAATTGGGGAACAGAAACTTTGGGAGAACCTGAGCAGAGTATCAGACACCACTTCTCAACATGAGAGCCGTACATGGGACTCACTCTGTAAAAGTAGTCCACACATGCGCAAGTGGCGAAGTAAACGATGAAATGTGATCCCTTGTGTGACGAGACTTCATGCGCGATGACTCGTACAAGTTGCACAAGCTTCTCGGAAGCCCGGCAATTGATGTAAAAGTTCTGGAGTCTGAAGCGAACATTCAAACGTGATCATAAAGATACAAAACAATCAACACACCCTGCGGGTATCCGCCTCTCCTCAATGACTTCACCTTTTCCTGGTTTGCCATCTGAGGTCCGCTTCATAGACTTCTTGGATTGAACCTTGACGACTACGCGAGCCGGATTGCGCAATCCCACTCGCACAAGTTCCGACAAGGCATCGGCGTCGGTCATGGTTGCACTGAAAAGTCCTGTCCGCCTTTGCTTCGGCAAGTGCGTGATTATACGAGTCAATGCATTCTGGAAGCCCAGGTCAAGGAGTCTTTAGAATGGAAGGAAAACGCGAATGAGATGGGAGAAGCAAGACATCTGTGGATCCTACCTATCAGCCTCATCAAGGACGAGCACTTCGAGTTCCTTCACGCTCACGACCGTTTTCCCTCTTCCAATTAGAAACTCCTCTACTCGACCTGGCGTGCCTATCACAATATCGGCGCCGGTGTCTAAGAATCGTTGGATATCTTGAGCTGGAGATGACTCGTCGGAAGAAACAAGAAGGAGCGGTGGGGAATAGGTTGGTGTCGGGGTGTCTGCGGCCGTAGGTCGGTCTGGACACGACGCGTTCGGTTGCGCAGATAGGAATAAAGAGAACACTGAATGTATCTGAGTTGCTAGCTCTCTAGAGGAGCCATGTTAGATTGCTCTCTACGAATGAATGACATCTCGTCACCTCGTTGGACTTATAACCAACGCACCGATCTCGTTTGGCCTGAGCGTAGACCCCCGCCTTACCAGCCGCTCCAGTACAGGGACGACGAATGCTAATGTCTTCCCCGAACCTGTGACAGCCTCTACGACAACGTCTTTATGCTGCATGAAGAGAGGTATTGTGGCTGCTTGCACCGGAGTCATCTGCGAGTAGCCCATCGACTGTATCACATCGAAACTAGAAGAAAGTGAGGTATATAGGGATTGAAAAGTATGATACTCACATCCATGGAGTAAGCGAAGTCGGAAGGGAAGACCACTGCCCTGCAAACGCAGTCGCCTCTGACAATGACATGGCTAACGACACGATGGTTATTTCCGAGTTGCAACAAAGGTGTGTGGAGTCCAGCGAAAACCTTGGAAAAAGTTAAACGGGAAAATACATGGTAAAAAAGAATAAATAAAGCCAACACAGTTGTTGGTTATCTCAGGTCAAGCTGAGGCTTGAAAAATTGGCAATGCGACATTTGAGCGAGGGCAGCCCACGGAACGCCCTAGTAAAAGGCGAGGGCGTTGTCTGTTTGTGCTACCCTCTGTCGCCAATTATTCTAAGAGAATCCAGCGTTGGTATGAACGGACTTTTGCATTTGCCTGGGCACACCTGGAGGGCAAAATTTCCTTATTTGTGGGTTGAACTAGCAGTGCATCGTCCTTTCACGCGACCAAGTCCGAGCTTATGACCGACGACGAGTTCACGGCCACGGTGCGCTCAGCTGTCCGTGATGCATTCACGTCTGGAAAGATATCTACCCCAATCAGCTCCATGGACCTTCTCCTCTCCTTGATTGCCTCCAAACCCGCAGTATGCTCGTCGCGGCTCCTGCGTTTGACAGATCTACACCGTCTTGAGACCGTCTTGCAGAACCTTTCCAATCGCTGGGAACTTGGGACCTTGTCATTATCTCGCGAAGGCAGTGTCCTAACTATCACTGATGTTCACTTTGGGAATACCATGGCAGACATGGTGAACATACGGAAGCGCAAACGACCACCCATCGACGAAGAGGCTGACTCCGCAGCTGGCGACGATCCAGACGAACATTCTTCCAGGAGTATCACCCACTCGCCTCCTCCTTCGGCGACCCCTCTTGCAAACATGGGCAAAGAGCTGAGGGAAGTCTACGCTATTCTCCAAAGGGCTACTGCCAAGGGACGCCTCATGGCAGAACGGGTATGTGGTCGAATCCTCGTGATGCAGAGTTACGGAAAAGAAATTTGCACTCATAGTTTTGCGGACCTCATGGGAGCTTCAGTCCCGTTTGCTCTCACATCACGAAAGAGGACTGTGCCAGGGCACGTAGGGAGAACCCCAGAATTGTTACTTCTCACTCCAATTCCCTCGTCTGTGATCGTGTACATTTCAAGCCGTTGATTCGACCCCACACTGATCCGTCCCTCGGTCATTGCTCATACCTCAATACTTGCTACTCTGAGCCCACGTACGCACAATCGCCGTCGATCCCACCATTTCCTTCTGGAAACGCCACTCGTGTTTCCCTACCTTCTGGCCTTGGGGCAGGAGGCAGGGGGAAAGAAAAGGCTCCGTGTCGATACTTACATTTTGAAGTCGACTGGGACGAAAAAGATGGCCAGAACATGAACTGTGATGCAGGATGGAAGGAACCACAGAGAATGCGCAATCCGTTCAAGCTAGAGATTGGAATGGGACCAGATGGTAAAGCAATGCAAACGGTATGCATGCATTTTCACTGGAACCGTACGCTCTTCGTCACCGCATATCCGAATAGCTGCCTCCACAGTGGATCAACTGTGATCTTCGACGATTTGATTACTCGGTACTCGGAAAATTCCATGTCATCATGGCGGATCCTCCATGGGATATCCACATGAGTGTAAGTTATTGACGCCGTGTTAATCGGGATAACACAATGACGTACGAATCTGACAAAGTTACCTTACGGGACAATGACCGACGATGAGATGCGGGCTATGCCCATTCCTGCTCTTCAAGACGAGGGTCTTTTGTTTCTGTGGGTCACTGGGCGTGCAATGGAAGTGGGTCGAGAGTGTCTCCGGGTCTGGGGCTACACACGTGTAGATGAAGTTGTCTGGGTGAAGACCAATCAGGTAAATTTCTGAGTCCAGTTGTTACATTCAGGTACTGAATAATGCAGTTACAACGCGTTATCCGCACAGGTCGGACAGGTCACTGGCTGAATCACACCAAGGAACACATGCTTGTCGGTATCAAAACCCATGTTGACGAAGCTGGTCACTTAAAGTTTCCCAGCTGGGTCAATCGGGGTCTTGACACGGACGTGATTGTAAGCGAGGTGCGCGAGACAAGTCGCAAACCAGACGAAGTATATGGTCTCATTGAACG
>JBBPMO010000029.1:0-91192 GCA_038090315.1 Xanthoconium stramineum
TCCGCACCTGTAATGTAGTTTTCGGGGATGGTTGCTGCCTCCACCGAAGACAAGTGGACGGGTTTCTTGATCAGGAGACCTTGGTTACATGCTACGTACTCGGCGTATGCACCCTGTTGAAGAAATCGTGAGACCGCTTTGATATGGAATTTGGAAGCACGGAGATCCATACACCACCGATAAGGCCGTACACCTCGTCGCCGCAGGACCACTTTGTAACGCCAGGACCAAGTTCATGTACAACGCCGGAAAATTCGACGCCAAGAATATGCGATACGCCCGGAGGTAGAGGATACATGCCCTCGCGCTGCAGTAGATCCAAGCGATTCAAACCAAACGCAGCAACCTGTGAGCGCCGTGAGTCTGGCGACGCGGTATCAAGTGACCAAATCAATGAAAGTATACTACTTACTTTGACAAGCACCTGTCCCTCCTCTGGGATCGGGCGCTCAACATCCCCGATATACAGGTTCTCGATAGGACCTTTTCCGTCCTTGATCAGCACGGCACGCATTGTGGGCATCGTGGGTGGAGGTGATGGTATGAATGAGCCTCCTGTGATACCCACGCATGATCATCTGACACCACTCATTAGGCTAACGCACACGGTGTACAGCATGGTAAAGCGGCTACTAAACAGAGAACAAGGGCTTTAATAAGACTCAGGGATATGATGAGGCAGGGCAGTTCGGGGGTTGGGTTGGTTTCCGTGTTGCAGGTTGGCAGTCATCTCCGAAGAGAACGTAAGTTGGTGAATGCACAGGCCTAGGACGACAAACGTTCATCCCAGCTCCCGCGATAGTCGACGGCCAGCGAACGATCGCGGGATAGGAACGAGCTACGGTAACACACGAGACGACAAGTGGCACTAGTCACTCTCACTGTCTGACTAAGCACACAAAGATGACCAATGCTGTGTCCCGTTCGACTACGGTCGGTACACAACGGAACTCGCGCTTGGACCGCCTTTGCAGCTGCTACCGCCATGCAAACCGCCAAGGAAGCTGATTTGCCGCTCTCTGGAAGACATTTCAACAAGGTTGAAGACGTTCAGGAGCTCTATGTTGAGCAAAAAGACAGGTAATCTGCGTTTTCTTCTCCTGTACATATTAATTTCATTTCTTTCACTTTAGCTTGCTTGGTGCGATAGACGCAACCAAGGGCGTTTTGGCAGGCCTGCGGGAGTTCAATAAGAACGATTGGGTCGTCCGGTACCCCGTTCTCCAGGAGGTCGAATCCATCTCGCCCCCAGAGGCAAAGCATCATCGCTCCATCCGCCGCTCTCTCAGCTTTGCCGATGATCCAGCCAGCCAAACCGAAATCGTCTGTCGTCAGCACTCTTCTCATGCTGTAACCTTGGCGTCCATCGCCGATGCCCAGGAAGACGCCAGCGAGCTCGTTGATGAAAATGCGGAGGACTCGACGGATAAAGAAGTTTTTTTTGACAAGGCTGGCGACTTCCATATCCTTCGCCTTGATCTCAAACTCGGGCCTCATGGTTCTTCCACTTCCCCCGCAGCCCTGGTCTCCCAATTAGAGAAGGGGTCAATTGCCAAACTCCTCGACGAGCGTATATCCGCCGCTCTCCAACACATGGACAAACTTCGTCTTCGTGTCGAGGACATCTCATCAAAGGTCTTGGTGACAGGAGACCTCAACTCCGGCAAATCCACTTTCGTCAATGCCCTACTTCGACGGGAGGTGATGCCCGTAGACCAACAGCCTTGCACCACCGCCTTCTGTGAAGTCCATGATGCAGCTGAAAACAATGGCGTCGAGGAAGTCCACGTTCTCAAGGACGGCGTCGTATACTCCATCACCGACGAGTCAACCTTCTCACGCCTTCCCTTTGCTGACCTGGAGAGCATCGTGACGGACAATGGAGTTCAGCCAAGGCTCAAGGTCTATTTGGCGGACAGCAGAGCTGCGTCCGAGTCTCTCCTCAACAATGGGGTTGTCGACATCTCTCTTATAGACGCCCCTGGCCTCAACCGGGACAGTCTTAAGACAACTGCCGTTTTTGCCAGACAGGAGGAAATCGATGTTGTCGTCTTTGTTGTCTCAGCCGAAAACCACTTCACCCTGTCTGCAAGAGAATTTCTTTTGAATGCCAGCAATGAAAAGGCATACCTCTTCATCGTGGTCAACAAATTTGAGCAGATCAAGAACAAAGAGAAGTGCAAACGCCTCGTTCTCGAGCAAATCAAGGAGCTTAGCCCCCACACACATAAAGAGGCACCGGAACTCGTCCACTTTGTCGACTCCACTGCCGCACTCCGTCCCTACACTGCCAACCCTGCATTTGACGACCTCGAGTCATGTCTGCGCTCGTTCGTTCTCAACAAACGGACCCAGTCGAAACTTCAGCCCGCTTCGACGTACCTGTCTAAACTCTTGGCTGACGTCGACTTCCTTGTCAGCGCGAATGCCATCGTCACTCAGATGGAAATTGATCGTGCCAAAGGCGATCTGGAGAGGGTGAAGCCAGTGTTTGAGAAGATGAAGAACGAAAAGGAGAGTTTGGAGGATGCTCTGGAGAGTGTCGAAGAAACTGGCGCGTCCATCACCGCAGACAGGACCAAGACCATCCTGTCTGATGCCCTTGAACGTGTTGGTCGCGGTCAACCTGGTGTTGACGCTGATATCAGTCTTCCTCTCTTCCCTGGTTTCCTTGCCATCTGGGACTATGCTCGTGACGTTCGCAAGTCTCTACTCGCGAGCTTGGATGCCGCAGTCAAACTGGCGGAGGACGAGGCTCGTGTTACCACCACGGCTAGTGTTAAAAAGATTGGACATCTCGGCACCCAATTCCTCCCAGAAGGTGTGGAGAGGTCTCGTCGTGTCTTCATGCCGGAGGCCATGTTCAGCATCCGACCGGGCAAACAAGGCTCTGCACACCCTAGCTCCTCAATAGCGAGCGCTGTCGTTGCAGGTGGTGTATACAATCTCGGGATTGGCTTGTCACAACGCTCCGACATGCTGGACACGTGTGTCCAAGATTTGTTCGACTTCAACCATCATCTGTCGATGCACTTTGGAGACGGAAAGCCGAACGGTGAAGACGTCGAGGAGAAGAATGTGACAGCTCTCACCATCCTCTCGTGGGGTGTGGGCGCATTGACGTTGATCAGCGGCAAGGCGATCGGTATTCGCAGCTTCGTCGATGGTGCTATCCGCATCTCTGAGTTGTTTTCGGACAAGTCAGAGAGGGGATGGGCTGTACACGTCGTTGGCACTGTGGTGGTTGGCGCCACGGCATACTGGATATTCACGCTTCCGAGCACGATACCGAAGACAATCGGACGCCGGATTCGGGCCTCACTCATCAAAGTTGAGGATGGTGCTACTGAACAAGAGCTGTTTGTCAATGCACATGCAGGACGCGTCAGTCGCGAAACACGCAAGGTGCTGCGAATCGCGTCTTGGGATCTCCGGGAGCGCTTTAGGGGTGCGATGGAGACCAGAGGGAAGGAGGTTCAGAATGCAGAGGAACTTGAGAAGAATGCAAGAAAGGCACTTGATTACTTGCACGACGTTGAACGAAGAACGGGGGCTGTTCGCGACGATGCTGGTTTGGCCACGGCATGGTAAGCCAAACATAAATGTGAATTTGATTTGTAGGGCTCCTGTGCAGGCATTGTGTGGCCATGACCAGTATGTTGCCATCCTACCATGGTTTCTCTTTCTTTGTTGTTATGTTACCTCCACCAATTTTCCGTGTGCTTCACTTTTCTTAATATACTTATGCCTTTCAGTATTTTTTTGATCCGTTTCGCCACAATGCGGAGACAATGATGTAGCTACCAGTTTCATGAATTATAGAGACCAGTTTGGGGCACGTTGCAATCGTCGAAGCGAGCCTTCTGGTAGCGAGCACATCGTTCTCATTGACTTCGTGTTTCCCCTCCGCGGGTTTGGCCACTTCTTCAAGCCCATACACAACTTCAATTTTCCACTTTCCATATGTTCACATAAGATCCCAACCAGAATCACGCATGTCACGAGCAACCAGGGCGGGTAGTCTCATACCATACGTTATGATGAGAGCTGATGAGAGCTGAGTTTCAAATTATGCCGCAGAAACCTCTCCATAACGTCTGGTGAGCTTCGATTGGCAGCTCCCATGTGTCACTCAACCCATTTCGTCTGAGCTGTCATCAACTGTCACCATAACGGGTGGGTACAGCACTAGCTCCTTTGTGACGACCAAACTCATGACCAACTGCAGTGGCCCCTTCCATGACCAGTCACCGTTATCGATTTATCGCTATCTTTAGCACCAACCACAAAACTCCGTGAATAGTTTCCCTACCTGATGGGTTAGGCACGAACATCTGTCGGGTTTCTCATTCGAAACCGACCGCAGCTTATAACTGGGTAGAGCCCTGCAGCATCATTCTTATTTTATCCTTTGCTCGTGAGTCATCCCGGAGAATTTAGAGACGCAATCCAAGTATTTATGGGCCATCAGCAACCGTAATGCGACCATCCAAAGCAGCGACCTTGTTCCTCCATCCACCCTTAACGTGGCTGGAGAATGCGTCCCCCGTTGCTAACTAGCTGGCTCTGTCCGCTTGCAGTCACTCTCGCTACCTTACCATATGCATCCGCGACCCAGTATTCACTGGTCAAGGAATACTACGGATCAAGTTTCTTTGACGCATGGACGTTCTACAACTATTGTATGTCCATTCCTGCCTCTATTGGACCTTATATTCGACAGTTTGTGTGCAGATGACAACCTAACAAACGGAGATGCCGTGTAACTATTCGAACGGGTTTCCATGCCGCCATCGTATTGACTTAAGCATGCAGCTATGTTTCTGCCCAGACTGCATTCGCTAACAATCTTGCCTATGTCGACCGCTCCACGTCCCATGCATTCATAAGAGTCGACAATTTCACGAACGTAAGTACATACACTCGTTCTATGCATGTGCTCCTGCACTACCGTCGGTGTCTAGGTTGTATACGATAATAAACGAAACACTGTCCGGATCACTAGCAATGACACCTACGCTGTAGGTAGCGTATGGGTGACCGATCTGTACCATGTTCCCTACGGCGTGAGTTTGACTCCAAAAGCCATTTGTGTATCGCAGCAATGATCCCATGTTTCTCCACCTAGTGTTCAGTCTGGCCCGCTTGGTGGAGGTGAGTGATTCGCTTTGTTCTGAGAGATTATACATACGTCTTTCCTCGCAGCCTAGCAGTCAATTGGCCTCAAGGAGGAGAAATTGATACATTTGAAGGTGTCAATTTGCAAACGATGAATCAAATGTCGCTACACACGGAAACTGTCTGCACCCTTTACCCCGCTCAAACGATTTCTCACATTTGCTATCTTCAGGGATGCATGCAAGTGTCGCCAAATGAGACGTCGACTCTCGTTTCCGGCACCAACTGTTCACACATTGCCAACGATGATCAGGGATGCGCTGTCTTGGACCCATCTACGGCATCGTTTGGAGCTGGGTTTGCCAACTCGAGCGGGGGTACATTCGTGACAGAATTTGCGACAACTGGAATCAGGCACGTCAGCTATGTTTAGACTGTGTACTTATTTCTCACCGTTCTTGCAGTATATGGTTCTTCCCAGTGGGTGGTACACTTTTCGGGCCCGCAGGCCACTGACCCTGATCATCCAGCGTTCCCAAATACCAAATGCGTTGTCAAGTAACGAAAGCACAATTGACACGGCCACGTTCGGCATTCCAGTCAGCAACTGGCCAGCCACAGGCTGCAATATCCAGGAATTCTTCCAGCCTCAGCAACTCGTTTTTGACATAACACTCTGTGGCGGTGCGTCTTTTTTCTGGTGGGGACAGGCTGGGTACTGACGACTAAGCAGATTTTGGTGAGTAATTCGACCGTCAGCTATCCGATCACATGTCAATGTGAATCCCGTTAAAAGCTGGGAACTCTGCCACCTTCAATAAGACATGCACAGGCGTCTGTTACACTGACTACGTCATTGGCCCACCGTCTGGATATGACAATGCTTACTTTGAGATTGGTTATGTCAGAGTCTTTAGTGCGGAGGGCACTAACACCACCGTTTCGCCTTCCACCTCCGGAAGCGGTACTAGTAGTGCGCTGGGAACAACTTCGACTGAGCAATACGTGTCGGTTATGGCGTCCGTCTTCGCTGTCATCGGAGGGCTTGGCGTAATGCTTTTCTAGGATATCTTCTACATCTTGTTTGCTCGACGAACAATATTTTATAAAGGCGAATGATTTTTAGTACTGGCTCAGGTTGAGGTACAAATGGTCAACTCTCGAGCCGTCCGAGTTTCGTCCCCACAAATATTGATTACCGAGAATTCGTGCTTCTTGGCCCTACCTCCCGGCACCCGAGGAAGACGAACTTGCGCCATCTGGTAGCCACGGTGACATAAATATGTGATGGTTCATGAACATTTGATGACCACATGCATCACCTGCTGGAAACTTGAAAAGGGTTTATTTGATAGTGAGTTTTTTCTTGGCGCACGTCATGGTAAGAGCTTTACAAAGTGCATATGTACCATATTTTTATGATCTCAGCACACGGACAGGCTCGCCAAACTTGGTTCCTTCGAAAACGTGCGTCCCAGCGTCAATCAGACTGACTCAGTACCACGGAGAAGCTGTCGTTGCAGGTGGTGTATACAATCTCGGGATAGGCCTGTCACGACGCTCCGACATGCTGGATACGTGTGTCCTTGAATTGTTCGACTTCGACCCATCGGTGGATGTACTTTGGAGACGGAGAGACGGACGGTGAAGTTGTCGAGGAGAAGTCTATGTCGCTTATCGAATGGTTTAGGCATGGTAAGGGACAGGGTCCACATGGGAACGGAAAAGTGCACGGCCCCATTTGCCTGGTCGGTCCGTGGGAGAGGCCTTGCGCCATCTGGCTTTTGCCAAGATAAGATGCCTTCTTACTCTCCACCCGCCTTCACCCACCCACATACCATCTCACCCAGGGTCCTGCCACCGCTTTTGCTGTTGCCATGTTTGGCGTACTGTGTGTCGTCGAGACAATGACGTTACGGTTGGTTGCTACTGATATCGCTTAGTCCCATTGCCTGTTACTGCTGCCTTTCAGCATTTCAGCTTACTCCCCTGGTGTAGATGGTAGCTCCCTAAACGGCCCTGGAAGGACCGCGGTTGGGGTAGCGGTAATTCCCCTGATGAGAGCTTTCGCAGGCTCGAAACCGCAACCCGAGCCGTGCATCTCCCCCCACCTCTACTCGTACTGTACAGGCTTGACCCGGTCCAACCCTGATCCTTGGAGAGGGGTGCCAGATGGGCGAGTAAGTGGAGCAGTGCACCGGTAGGCAGCCCAGCACCTCTCTCTTGCACATAGATTCAGGATTGTCCCCTTCGGGGCCAGTCCGGCCAAATGTGACAGCTCTTACCATCTTCTCGTGGGGTGTGGGCGCATTGATGTTGGTCAGCGGCAAGGCGATCGGTATTCGCAGCTTCATCGATGGTGCTATCCGCATCTCTGGGCTGTTTTCGGATGAGTCAGAGAGGGGATGGGCTGCTCACGTCGTCGGTACGGTGGTGGTTGGCGCTACGGCATACTTGATACTGACGCTCCCGAGCACGATACCGAAGACAATCGGGCGCCAGATTCGGGCCTCACTCATCAAAGTTGAGGATGGTGCTACTGAACAAGAGCTGTTTGTCAATGCACATGCAGGACGCGTCAGTCGCGAAACACGCAAGGTGCTGCGAATCACGTCTTGGGATCTCCGGGAACGCCTTAGGGGTGCGATGGAGACCAGAGGGAAGGAAGTTCAGAACGCAGAGGAACTTGAGAAGAATGCAAGAAAGGCACTTGATTACTTGCACGACGTTGAACGAAGAACGGGGGCTGTTCGCGACGATGCTGGTTTGGCCACGGTATGGTAAGCCAAACACAAATGTGAATTTGATCTGTAGTGCTCCTGTGCAGGCATTGTGTGGCCATGATCAGTATGTTGCCATCCTACCATGGTTTCTCTTTCTTTGTTATCTTACTTTGACCAATTTTCTGCGTGCTCCACTTTCCTTGATATACTTATACTCTTCAGTATTCTTATGATCCGTTTCGTCACAATGTGGAGACAATGATGTAGATATCAGTTTCATGAATTATAGAGACCAGTTTTGGGCACGTTGCAATTGCCGGAGCGAGCCTTCTGGTAACAACTTGAAGCATATCGTTCTCATTGTCTTCGTGTTTCGCCTCCGCGAGTTTGGCCACTTCTTCAAGACCCATTTACAACTTCAATTATTCACTTTCCATATGTTCACATAGGATCCCAGCCAGAATCACCCATGTCGCGAGCAACCGGGGCGGGCCCCTTCTTGTGACGGCCAAGCTCGCGATCATCGGAAGTTTTACCAGCTGGTACATTATCGATTTATCGCCATCTTTGGCACTAACCACAAAACACCGTGAGTAGTCTTCCTACCCGAGGGGTTAGGAACGAACAGCTGCCGAGCCTCTCACTCGAAACGGGGCGCAGCTTATAACTGGGTGGAGCTCTGCATCATCTTATCCTTTGTTCGTGAGTCATCTCGAGAAATTGGGGACGCGATCTGCAACACAGTATTTATGGGCCATCAGCAACCGCGATGGGACCATTCAAAGTTGCGACCTTGTTCCTCCATCCATCCTTAACGTGGCCAGAGAATGCGTACCCCGTTGGTTACTAGCTGGCTCTGTCTGCTTGCAGTCACTCTCGTTACCTTACCGTATGCATCCGCGATCCAGTATTCACTGATCAAGGAATACTACGGGTCAAGTTTTTTTGACGCGTGGACGTTCTACAACCATTGTGTGTCCATTCCTGCCTCTGTTGGATCTTACATTCGACGGTTTGTGCAGATGACAATCTAACAAACGGAGATGCCGTGTAACTATCCAAACGGGTTTCGATGCCACCATCGTATTGACCTGTGCTTGCAGCTATGTTTCTGCCCAGACCGCGTTCGCCGACAATCTTGCCTATGTCGACCCCTCCACGTCCCATGCGTTCATAAGAGTCGACAATTTCACGAATGTAAGTACATACACTTGTTCTATGCATCTACTCGCCTGCACTACCGTCGGTGTCTAGGTTGTATACAATGATAAACGGAACACTGTCCGGATCACTAGCAATGACACCTACGCTATAGGTTGCGTATGGGTGACCGATCTGTACCATGTTCCCTACGGTGTGAGTTTGACTTCAAAGGTCAACTGTATATTGCAACAATGATCCTATGTTTCACCACCTAGTGTTCAGTCTGGCCCGCTTGGTGGAGGTGAGTGATTCGCTTTGTTCTGAGAGATTATACACACGTTTATCTTCACAGCCAAGCAGTCAATTGGCCTCGAGGAGGAGAAATTGATACATTTGAAGGTGTCAATTTGCAAACGATGAATCAAATGTCGCTACACACGGAAACTGTTCGTATCCTTTACCCTGCTCAAACGATTTCTCATACTTGCCGTCTTCAGGGGTGCACACAAATGTCGCCAAACGAGACGTCGACTCTCGTCACCAGCACCAACTGCTCATACATTGCCAACTATGATCAAGGATGCGTTGTCTTGGACCCATCCACGGCATCGTTTGGAGCTGGGTTTGCCAACTCGAGTGGGGGTACGTTCGTGACAGAATTTGCGGCAACTGGAATCAGGCACGTCAGCTATGTTTAGACTGTGTACTTAATTCTCACCGTTCCTGCAGTATATGGTTCTTCTCAGTGGGTGGTACACTCTTTTTTGGGCCCGCAGGCCGCAGGCCACTGACCCTGATCATCCAGCGTTCCCAAATACCAAATGCATTGTCAAGTAACGAAAGCACAATTGACACGGCCACGTTCGGCATTCCAGTCGGCAACTGGCCAGCCACAGGTTGCAATATCCAGGAATTCTTCCAGCCTCAGCAACTCGTTTTTGACATAACACTCTGTGGCGGTGCGACTTTTTCTGTTGAGGACGTGCTTTGTGCTGACGACTGAGCAGGTTTTGGTGAGTAATTCGAACGTCAGCTATCCGATCAGATACCAATATGAATCCCATCAAAAGCTGGGAACCCTGCCAACTTCAATAAGACGTGCACAGGCGTCTGTTACACTGACTACGTCATTGGCCCACCATCTGGATATGACAATGCTTACTTTGAGATTGGTTATGTCAGAGTCTTTAGTGCGGAGGGCACTGACACCACCGTTTCGCCTTCCACCTCGGGAAGCGGTACTAATAGTGCGCCGGGAACAACTTCGACTGAGCAATACGTGCCGGTTGTGGCGTCCGTCTTCGCTGTCATCGGAGGGCTTGGCGTAATGCTTTTCTAGGATATCTTCTACATGGCTTCCCACACACCAATATAAGTTGCTTCAAGTTGTAGATAAGGCCTTGGTAGGACTAGTCTCTTGTTTGCTCGACGAACAGTATTCTATAAAGGCCAATAATTTTTAGTACTGACTCAGGTTGAGGCACAAATGGTCAACTCTCGAGTCGTTCGAGTTTCGTTCCCAGAAATATTGATTACCGAGAATTCGTGCTTCTTGGCCCCACCTCCCGGCACACGAGGAAGACGAACTTGCGCCATCTGATAGCCACGGTAACATAAATATGTGATGATTCATGATGCATGAATGACCACATGCATCGCCTGCTGGAAACTTGAAAAGGGTTTATTTGATAGTGAGTTTTTTTTGGCGCACGTCACGGTTAGAGCTTAGAGCTTTACAAAGTACCATATTATTATGATCTCAGCACACGGACAGGCCCGCCAAACTTGGTTCCTTCGAAAACGTGACTCCCAGCGTCAATCAGACTGACTCAGTACCACGGAGAAGAAGCACAGATCTGACCAGGACTGCACCGCTGTCCGCTGTATCACACCGCCGCGGTCCTACTAGGTATGGGAGCCTCTGCCGCCCGTCATCAATGACAAAAATGAAATTCGCCCTGGTAATACAAACCATTTTAACCCTTTCCGACGCAGCCCTGACCTGGACGTTACAGTTGACCCGCAACTACCACGGCGAATGTCATAACGGTGTTGTCAACTCGGGGCGGAAGCATTCCATATCTACTCTCAAGTCCAGTTCTCTTCGGTAGTCGTCTTTTTACCCACCCACGCTTGGTGGTCTCAGATCCCGTCGCTTATTCCACCAAACTACACATGGATTCGTTCACCGATCCAGCCAGCCTATTCAATGTGGAGGGCCAGGTCGCCGTCATCACTGGAGGAGGAACAGGTATTGCTCAACACGCTGCATGTCTTACTGATACATGACCCTGATTGCGAGCGTTCTGTTCAAGGGATAGGGCTCATGATCGCCACGTCATTAGAGCACAACGGTGCCACGGTGTACATCGTTGGTCGGCGTCTCGATATTTTGCAGAAAGCTGCCCGAGAAAACAACGTCTGTTCCTTATCTTCACTGCCATGTTAGGCCCTGAGTAACATGTGTACAGAAATACGGAAAGATTATCCCCCTACAAGGCGACATTACTTCTCGGGACTCTCTTCTGTCCATGGTGCAGACCGTCAAGTCTCGGCATGGGTATATCGATCTCCTTGTAAACAACGCCGGCATAGCTCGCAATATACTCCCTCCTCACCTACCCTCCCCGCTCGACGACACCGATTTTTCAAAAGAGGAACCAATACCATCTATCAAATCATTTCAGGATATCCTCTGGAATACGGGTGGACCTGGTGGATTTGCAGAGACGTTTGAAACGAACGTCACCGCGGTCTACTTTACGACGATAGCGTTTCTAGAGCTGCTCCACTTTGGAAATCTGAGACGGGGTGCTTTGCCTCCTAAATTGATCGCGAAGTCGAAGAATTCGTTGTATGTAGTCACAGGCGAGAATGGGTTGTGTCGGGCGCCGACGACTAATGGAGTCTCTACGCCGTATTACTCGCTACCACCCTCGCCTGATGGTGCGAGTCAACCCCTCCCCACCGATGCGCCAGCGGCCTCACCACCGAAACCGGTGAAAGGACCACTACCAACGTCTCAGGTGATCACCATATCCTCATCCGGCTCCTTCAGAGTGGACGCACGTGTCCTCTCCATCTCCTACACGCTCGCGAAACACGCGTGTACACACCTTGGCAAGCTCCTCGCGAACCTCCTCGCTGATTGGAACATCCGGAGCAACATCCTATGCGTACGTGGCGTTTTCCCTCGTGCATTCTTTTGTTGTTACACCGCGCTCACCCTCGGACATACAGCCAGGTGTCTGGCCCAGCGGTACGCATTTCGCGATGTTGATCTTGTCGGGAGCATGACTTGACGGTACCACCGTTTAACAGAGATGACCAACCTGGCGCATCTCACGCCCGCGTCCCTCGCGCAGGTCGTTCCCCTTGGTCGTTCGGGAACGCTGGCCGAGATGGCAGGTCCGATCTTGTTTCTTGCCGGGCCTGCTGGTGCGTACGTCAACGGTGCTGTTTGGTTGGTCGACGGAGGGAGAGTGGGCCAGGTGGCGAGCTCGTATTGAACGCTCGCTGCCCCCGCGGGGCGACTTTTCCGCGGTCATCCCATTATTGCCAACGCCAAGATGGGATGCATCTCGTTTGGGGCGGGTTGCTTCCCTCGATCTCATCCTAATAATATAGAGAAATAATCTCGTCGCCTTTCTTGAGTCGTGTGCGCTATTGGTGGTGTATTGCTAATAATAACGAACTTGTCGTGCTCCATGCTCATTTTTCCAGTGCCTTGCAAGTGGAATGAACCTCGGCGTGTCGAATGTTCGGACCGAGCGTGAAATTAAGTAATGTGTTTCATGAGGCGAAGGAAGCACTTCGTAGTCCAAATCTCCTCCATCGGTCGTCTTATCAATTACGTGTCCGAGGGGTAACAGAAGTAATATTGCAGCAGTAGATCTTTAATTCATTCAGGGCGGATACGCGAGTACAAGGACAGAAGTATACGTATACGCCGAAGCATGGATAACCTACATTTGGCCCCTTCATTGTCTTGAAATTGCTGTTAGAACTACAAGAAGCTCAAGATCCTCCTTTAGAGTGCGCGTAGGTCTCCAATAAACGCGACTTTACGTAGTCCCCCGCAGTGACAACCGGGTACTTGGCTGGGTTCTCTTTGGTGACACATCCCGGGATAGGCTCGGTGGCATGCTAAGACGACAGTAAGAGTTGTGAATGGGGAGACTCACTTCTAGCTTCACGTCATAATTAGTTCCGAAGAATACGGGCATCGAGTATCTTTCCTGTCCAGAGGCATTGATGGCCCGATGCAGGGTGGACTTGAACACGTCATCTAGCAGACGTTGGAACGTTGTGAATGCACCAACGAATTGACTTACTGGTCCAGCGGGCAAATTGGTCTCCGAGACTGGAGGGCAAGTTTATTGCAAGTCATGACAAACAGCATGCATCCGTACTTGACAACAAGACAGCCAGGCACAGGCACAGCATCGATCCACTTTCCGTCAGTGTTCATCACTTGTAAGGCAGGAATGTTGTCTTGCCAGAGAATAGTGAAACACTAGTTTAGTACCGTTTAAGAGAGGGCTGTGATCGAGACAGCTGCTACGTTACCTCGTAGCTGGTGTCGAGATCAGCAACATGGGACAGTCAGAAGATACTGAACGTACTCGGTATGGGCACCGATGCCCTGGACACGGTCGAGAGGAGTCGTGGATTGAGGGGGGTAATGAAGCAAGCGCATGATTACTCCTGATTGAGATGCCTGATGAACGGCACATGTCGTTTTGGACGTTTGACAAGACGGGCAACACGTGCCTTGTCGTCAAAGAAATTCTCTGGGAGGTCCAGGGCGAGCGCAAAGATGGGGAACAAGGACTGTCCCAGTTTCAAGGCGGCGTGGCTGTGGATCGGGGGTTGATGCACGCCACAGCTATGATGGGGCGGACATACAAGTAAGCGAGGACGTCTTCGCGAAATCCTGGGAGGTTTTCGGGCCACACGTTTGACCCTTGCATTGGGCCGTTGGCACTTGATTCCCAGCCGATGTCAAAGGCCTCATGCAAGTCCCCGATGTTGTCCACATTGACGTTTTCGGCAAGAAGGGCGGTGTACCCCTTGAAATTTGGCGAGCGATGGATGTCGAGCTAAGGCTGGTTGGGCGGGGAGGGAAAAAGAGAGTACGGAACGGACCTCTGACTTTGTTTCCGTGGGGAGGGCAAAAAAGCGCCTGGCGCTGTTTGTGGCGGCATGGATGACGTGTTCGGGTATGGCATGATTTTTGACTGGGGGTGTGTGATGGGTGGGTGATGCGGGTGCAAAGGGGCCACTGACCGTAGAAGAAGCCGACGTCGACGCAGGCTGCACGTACCTGTGCAGCGAGTGCGCGTCGATCTTGGTTTGCGAGGTCGCTGTGGGGGAATGTCGGTCAGCTTTAGTCCTACATAAGTAGCAGACAAGGGACGTGCATGAGGGGAATCATGTTCAAACTCCGCTAGGTCACACTTGTCTTATTGTTTCTAGCACGGGCAGCTGGTCTCGTCCATACAACAGCCTATCTGGATATAATGGCGACCCTCCGTCCTCCTTCAAGCCCTTCTCCTTCCCCTCTTCACCCAGAAAACGGCCGCTCAGCACGCGCCTCGATGGGGCCTCGTCAGCTCGGCCCTGTCTCTCCCCGCCCACCTGGTGGTGGTACCGGCGCACGTCCAACCAGCGAGCTCCTCGGCAGCGCTACCATGTTCCAAACACCCGAGTCAGAAGCCATCGACCAGTGGTTCGAAAATCTCCAAAACTACGAGGAAACACTTGAGGACATGGCTGCTGCCTCCTTGGACGTCAACTTCAAAGAGGAACTCAGTGCCATAGAGCAATGTCCGTCCTTTCTGTCTCCTTCTTGCTCCCGCTCACTTCCTCCCAGGGTTCAAGGTGCTCTCTGAAGCAGAGCGCACTGCCGCTCTATACAGCCTGCTGCAGCAGTCCACACAGGTTCAAATCAGATTTTTCATCACCGTGCTCCAGCAGATGGCCAGATCTGATCCAATGACCGCGTTACTCAGCCCAGCGGTCGGAGGTAAGCCACTCCATGATCCGCCGGGACTCACACTCAGACTATCGCGCAGGTTCGATGCAGAGCCAGATGGAAGCCAAGCTCGCTCAGATGACCATAAAGTCGCCATCGCTAAAGTCTCCCATGCCATCGTCTCCGCGCATGTTCAGTGGCAACCAGAACCGACAGTCTCTCGTCCTCGACAGCTCCTCGGGTTTCCTTTCTCCTGACTCCGCTGCATTAGGGTCCAACGATGCCGCCGCAACGCTTGCACAGCAAAGGGCGAAACTCAAGGCGAGCAATGCGGCACACCGCATCTCTGCTCCCATTTTGGCTACCGCTAGCGGTGAAACCCGCACCACGTGGGGTTCCGCACTCAGCCAAGTCGCCGAACAGAATCCCAACTCTCCAGCACAAGAGATCCTCGTTCCCAGCAACAGCGCGTCAAGACCCAAGAGCACAGAGTTTAGCGGCTCTCTCGGAACCCCTCGCGTGGAAGGGCTGTCTCCGATGGTCGGCGACAGCTGGGCAAGCAACGTCAATACACCATTAATCCCCATGTTCAGCAACGAGCCTCAAAGCACACAAAATCTCGACGCGGCTGCCGCCAAGCTCAATGATTGGAACGGGTCTGGTCCTCGAGTTCCTCTTATGGCCGATCCGAAGTCGTTCCGTCGTACCTCCAAGAGTGGGAACAATAACGGGACCACTTCGGATGCTGCGAGCCAGAACAGTAGCGTCTACGACAACGATGGCAATCTCGTATTCTCTCAGCAATCAGCGCAGCGCAAGAATACTGTGCCGGCACCCTCTGGTAACAATGCGCAGTTTGGTGGTGTTCAACAGGGGCAGTGGAGTGGTGCCAGGAGCCCTGCATTACCCACCTCCAACAGGTTTGGTGAGGAACCCAATGCGTCTTTGAACGGGCTAGGAATGGGCGGATTCAACATGGCAGGGCTGGGCAGCCCCGGACTAGGCATGGGGTTGCCCTCCGCCGGGTTGTTGGCGGGCATGAACCCCCTGCAGATGAACATGTTGAATCTACAAGCACAGATGAACGCTATGGGAATGACCCCCGAGGCACAAATGCTGGCGGCTCAGATGGCTGCTACAGGATTCGGGTCACAGGGCTGGTTGGGTCTACAGCAGGCTGCGATGCAGAGCAACAATAACAGTAACAACAACAGGGGCCGCAGTGGCGGTCGGTCACCTGGAATTCCGAAGACAGGCTCTTCAGGTGGAAATAGCAGTGGCGGAGGGAGCGGAACCAAGAAGGACGAAGAGGATGTTGACCCCGCACTACTCAACGATATCCCGGCCTGGCTCAGGAGCCTGAGGCTGCACAAGTATACACCGAACTTTGAGAAGATGAAGTGGCAAGATATTGTGATCCTGGACGACGCTGGACTGGAGGCCAAGGGAGTGGCGGCGCTGGGAGCACGGCGCAAGATGCTAAAGACGTTTGAGGCTGTCCAGAAGAAGATGGGCATCGACCCACCTCCTGGATACAACTCAGGGGATGGTGCGTAGGAGGGATGAGATGTTATTGGATAGTGTTCCTGGTCTGGATATGTTCCGAGTGCTATGTACAATGCAATGGACTGGGGTCCCTTCCCCCCCTGACACTCTTGCGTTGCGATGAGGCTATGGATATATAAGCCTGAGCAACGAACCTGTTCGTCATTATTACGAACAAACTGATCTACATCCACACTACAACCATGCCTTTGGACCGCGGTCCATCCCCTCTCCGTCCACCCATCCGTGGCACGACCCCCTCTCACAGGCGCTTCGAAGCCCCCTCGCTCGACAGCGACGTGCACCCTGTCATCCACCCTGGTAGGGTCGCAGTCATCACTGGTGCCGCGAGCGGCATCGGAAGAGCTGCTGCGATCGAGCTCGCAAGGTGCGCAGCCATCGCTCTTGTTCCCTCGCGTGAGCCCCAACAAAGTGTGATCTATCTTTGATATCGGCGCCTTGTTGGGCGCTAATCGGCTGTGGATCATTCCGTACGGCGCTTAGGGCGGGCTTGAAGATCGCGCTCGCTGATATCACGGAGGACGTGCTCGTCCAAGCGGGCAAGGAAGTAGCTGCGATCGCAGGCGACACAAATGTCCTCGTTATTCCCACCGACGTCTCCAAGATAGGTGATGTGCAGCGCCTGCGTGACAGGGTGTACGAAACCTGGGGAGAGGTGAGCTCTTTTCGCCACACGACCACTATATCATTCCTCACACTGTTTTATCAACCTATCAGGTCGCCGTTCTGTTGAACAATGCTGCCATCGGTCCTGAAAGTAAATCCTGGGAATTGCCTGACAAGTGGCGAAGCACCTTTGAGGTCAACCTTTTCGGGTACGCCCTGCCTGTCCGCAGAAAAACCAGGTTACTTATGCGAGCCTTGTTTCAGAGTTGTCAACGTGCAGCAAACCTTTGTCCCGGTATGCTTTGCAGTAGCACCGTTTTAGAATAGCCGAGTGACGGCGATTTCCAGTCGATGTTATACCAAGAAAACCAGGCGATGGTTATTAACACCGGTTCCAAGCAAGGGATCACAAATCCTCCGTGGGTCACCCCCGTTTCAGCGCTGGACATAGATGGGCTGAATGCTTTTTGAAACGACAGTGGCAATCCAGCTTACAACGCGTCGAAAGCGGCGGTAAAGAGCTTGACGGAAGGACTGGCATATGAATTGCGCGAACGGCCTGCGTGTAATGTCACCGCCCATTTATTCGTGTGAGTTCCCTCTGCTTTTCATGCGATGTGATCGGAAATAATGTGTGCAGCCCCGGATGGACCTTTACGGGGTTGTCCGCCCGTTCTGGAGGTGAGAAGCCCCCCGGCGCGTGGAGTGCGGAAGAGACGGTACTTTACATGCTGGATCACGTGCGGTTGGGCGAGTTCTACATTCTGTGTCCTGACAATGAAACGCGACGGGAGGTGGACCAGCTGCGCATCATGTGGGGCGCAGGTGACGTGGCGGAGGGACGTCCAGCGCTGAGTCGGTGGCACAAGGATTGGAAACCGTTGTTTGAGGAGTACATTCGGGATGGGCTGGCCGACATGCAGTAATGGCAGCGGAAGTAAATGTAAGCTAGGAACGAACACGTGATTCTGTATCAGTCTAGACTCTGCACTGCAATCTGGGGTCGCCGACCATCCGTCGTGCATTCATGCCTGGGCGGCGACGCTATTGTTTCGTAGTCTGGGACCTGAATTGAATAGGTATCTTGCGGGTCTGCTCGGGTTACTATTTACACTTTTCTACGTAGTACGCTGGAAGGTGCGGTAGAGTTCGGATCTTATCCAGCAGTAGCTACCGAGAAATACGTACTACGGAGCGTATACGGACTCTTGCGGATCTTGCACTTGGCCCGGCATTTATAAGTATTCGTCTTCCCCGAATCCTGTTTTCCCCTCCTCCCATCCAACATCCATTTTCATGCCCTCCACACTCCATCTCAATAATGGGCCCTATGGCCCCAACGATGCCTCAAAGACCAGCAGCGAGGTGTCCTTGCAGCGTGTCAAGAACCTCCCCGGCTACACTACACCAGTGTTCAAGGGCAAGCAAGAACAACGCGCAAAGGTGCAAGCCACCATCGCTGGCAAGGTCAGTCGCGCGTCCCCATCATCGGTATCCATGACCATCCCCTGATCTCGTCCATCGCACTAGGGTTTCATTCCTCGCGAGCTCGTTGCCCACGAGGTCGAATGGTTCTATTCCCACCTTGGCATCGACGACACGTACTTCCAGAACGAATCCGTCTCTGTGATATCTGATCACATCCTCGCCCTCTTTGGTGCCAAAGTCCTCGCGTACACCAAGCATGATCCGAGCAAGCTGGTCATCGATCTCGAGCGAATCGATGACAAGGGCAACGGCGCCACCTTTATTCACTCAAGTCGTCCTGGATTAAATTCCACCGAAGGGCCCGGCGCTACCTGTGAATCCAGGTACTATCCGACGCATCGTACTCCCCTTGATACCTACTGACGCTCCCCTTAGGATCGATGCTTCGTTCCTCGATAACTCGACCCCCGAAAACTGTTACCGTCTAGAAACATACCGCTCGACGGGTTCTATCTCCGCAACCGCATCGCAGCAACTCCGTTGCTACTTCATCACCAAGTGTCATTTCCCTGCTCCACCTCCGCCATCATCTTGCACTGATGGGCGCACCGACATCCGTTCCGTCTCTGATCCGGTCTTCCTCGAAAAGGCCAGCGAAAATACCCTCGAGATTTACCAGGGGATAATGTGGCAGGTCGAAAACCGCTATGGTCCTGTCATGGAAGTCTTTGAGGTCGAGGGTACTCGCGAGAGGCGCCTCGTCATTGGCTACAAGATGGGCGGAACTTCTCGGTTCTTCAGGTATGCTGTCACTCTTACTGACGTGTCTGACATTGACCCTGACCCTTTCACAGTGCTCTTTCCAATCTTTACCATTACTACCAGCTCTACTCGGCTCGCAAATATGTCGAGCAGTTCTCCAACGGCGTCACGATCATATGCCTCTATCTTAACCCTATGCCTAATTCAACTGCTGCTCCGATCGAGAGCTCGATCTTCCAAGTGATGAAAGAGGCCTCGCTGCTCTACTGCCTTCCTGACAACCCATTCTTCCTTGATCCCGGCAATTCGAACCACGCTGTCCAGGAGGCTACGTACGCTTGTAGGTATCTTGGCAAATTGTCTTGACGTCAATCTGATCACTTGCATCATCAGATTGCGGTTGGGTCTTTGCGCAACACTTTTGCAACCGCCTCGGGCCTTCATATCTCCACTTGAGGAACGTCCTGGACGAGTCGAACGCACTTCACGCAGAGGTCCTCGACGATATCAAGAGGCGTTTCAGAGAAGAGACGTTCACGCGGGAGAGCATTGCTCAGGTCATCCATGCTCACCCAGAGCTGGTGAGTGTTCTGGAACTGAACACGAAAATCGCTCTCAAGGGATTGTAGATACGCTTGCTCTATGTAAACTTTGCCATGGTCCACTACCCGGTCGTTGATGACGAAACGCTCAAGTACGTCTGCGGCAGAGTCCTCGAGCAATCATCTGACCAATCATCTCAGGCCCACCCTATCATACCAGCGGTTGACGACCATTCAGCCTCTCACAGACGAGGAGTTGTACGACAAGATCAGACGGTCAATTCCCAACAAGCAGGATTTGCAAGTTCTAGAAAGTTTCCTAATTTTTAACAAGTACGTTCGTTATTCGCTCCGTGCTACAAGCTTGTTGATCGCTGTGCTTGCCAGGAACATTCTTAAGACCAACTTCTATCAGCCAACCAAAGTTGCTCTTTCGTTTCGCCTCGCACCGGATTTCCTCCCAGAAGTGGAATACCCAAAGAAGCCGTTTGGCATGCTCTTTGTTATTGGAAATGAGTTCCGTGGTTTCCACATCCGCTTTAGAGACGTTGCTCGTGGCGGTATCCGTATCGTCAGGTCTAGAAACAAGGAGTAAGTTCGACTGATTGGGGCCTTGTCATGTTGCCCTGATCGTCTCCGTAGGAACTACTCCATCAACCAGAGGATGCTGTTTGACGAAAATTATGGCCTGGCCTCCACACAGTCATTGAAGAACAAAGATATCCCCGAAGGAGGTGCCAAGGGCACCATCCTGCCCTCGTAAGCTGCTCCTTTCTGCTCATGCGTACGGTAATCAAGCGAACAATTATCCAGCATAGGAGCCAGCCCGAGGCTTTGTTTCGAAAAATATGTAGATGTAAGTTGCATAAATTTATCGTGGCATGGTTCTAACGGATCTTTGTAGGCCGTCATAGATCTGTTGATACCTGGGCAGACTCCCGGAATCAAGGAGCGTCTGATCGACCTTTACGGTAAACCCGAACTACTATTCTTTGGACCTGATGGTTCGTTCCATTGCTCTCGCTTGTGTTCTGTTTTGACGAGTCATGTTTCTAGAGGGTACTGCAGATATGATGGACTGGGCGGCATGTAGGCATGGGTTCACGAGTTGAATTCAACAAGCCTGATCTTTCCTCTAGTGCATGCTCGTGATCGCGGCGCAGAAACGTGGTGGAAGTCGTTCACCACTGGCAAGAGCGCTGAGCACCTTGGTGGTGTGCCTCACGACACGTATGGAATGACCTCGTTGTCTATCCGACAATACGTGTTGGGTGTCTACAAGCAGCTCGGTCTCAGGGAGAAAGACGTGACCAAGGTCCAGACTGGTGGCCCTGGTAAGTGAACCTTGCTTGCTCCACAGGGTTGTTCTTATCAATGTTTGACAGATGGAGATCTCGGCTCGAGTACGTATACAAGTTTCCCTTGCAATCGTTCCCTCACGAACAAACATAGACGAAATTTTACTGAGCTCGGACAAGACTATCGCGGTCATCGATGGCAGTGGTGTTCTCGCAGATCCTGCTGGTATCAATCGTGGGGAACTTGTGCGCCTTGCCAAGCTGAGAGTGCCCGTTGCCAACTTCGACAAGTCCAAATTGAGCAAGGACGGGTACCTTGTCAAGGTCGAGGAACACGATGTCAAGTTGCCATGTGCGTGACCGCCTGGACTCTTATCCGGGGATCTGCTGATGTGATCGATAACAGCTGGCGAGGTCGTTCTTGACGGTACAGACTTCAGAAATGGGGCACATTTCAGGTTCAAGGCTGATTTGTTCGTGCCTTGTGGCGGACGCCCTGAGGCCGTTAATATATCCAACGTTGCTGCGCTGTGCGATACGGAGGGCAAATCCCACTTCAAGTACATCGTCGAGGGCGCGAACTTGTTCCTGACACAACAGGCACGTCTCTATTTGGAGAAACGCAAGGTCGTACTGTTCAAGGACTCCAGTGCGAACAAGGGCGAGTCTCCCCCTCCTATTTTGTATTGACTATCATCTGAGCTTGTTGCAGGTGGTGTGACTAGCTCGTCTCTCGAAGTTCTTGCCGGTCTTGCTCTTTCAACACAGGAATATGTCGATCTCATGATTTTCAAGGATGGGAAGCCCTCCGAGTTCTACCAGAATTATGTCAAGGATATCCAAGCCAAGATCACGGAAAACGCCGCCGCCGAGTTCCAATGTATCTGGCGTGAGCATGCCCGTCTTCAGGGCGCCAAGCCACGAACCCAAATTTCCGACGAGCTCTCAAGTTCGCTGAACAACCTCCAAGCTGAGCTTGAAAGTTCGGACCTGTTTGACGATCTGCCAAGTAGGAAGGGCGTCATACGTAGGGCTGTCCCGAAAACATTGGTCGACCAAATCGGCCTCGATACCTTGCTTGAGAGGCTTCCAGAGCCTTATCAACGCGCATTGTTCTCTAGTTGGGTTGCCTCGCACTTTGTACGTTGTTTCACCATATCGCCCCGTATTCGCGACTGAGCCTGTCTTTCAGATCTACAAATACGGCGTCAACGGCTCGAGCGTTGACTTTTTCCACTTTGCTCGTGACCTTGCCCATTAGACTGAGGATACCGTTGTTCTGATTGGACATGTACCTAGAACTTGAGATTGGCCGACTGTGGTGCCAAAGAAAGCTTGTGTGAATACATCTACATCGTCGCCGGAATTACACTGGACAAAGTGAGATATTACTACAAACCCTCGTCGTACAGTTTACGTGTCAAGGCGACGTAGAAGCGCTCCAAGTCGAATCTGGCCTTCTTGGGCGGAAGCTTTTCCTCCGAGGGTGAAGGACTTCCCGACGTGGAAGGTACATGCTCCACAATCCAATCAAACACGGCGGAAAGCTTATCCGTCGACGCCTTGACGACGGGATCGTTGCGACTGTCTCGTGTGATCCGTTCTGTTCTCCCGACGTCGGACGAAACCATGCTGGTGGCCTGCGCAAGCTCGAGTCCCTCCGACGGGACACCTTTTTCTTGCTTCTTCCATACACCGATGACCCTGGACAAGTCCCAGCCCTCTCCAGCGACGCGATTCGTGATACTGCCTATCCCCGCGGGTAATTCCACGTTCATCTCCATCCGTCGCGCACCCCTTATCTCCCAATGATCGCAACCGTCCAATATGCCCAAAAAATCACCCCACCGCGCGCTTTGGACGGTCACTAACCCGTCGTTTCCCCACTCGTCTTCTTGTTTCCATAGCGGGATGGATGCGTCGCAAGATGCCGATGAAGCTAAATTTCCGTCTGCCGTTTTCAGCCGATCCCTCGCTTTCCTCTCGGCATCGTCCAGGACCATTTTTGGAAACCAGAGTGGATGCCAGATGCTCATCTCATCGATGCGGGACGCTACGCTAAAGTACCTGACGCGGGGATCGTCGGGTGTCGATGGGTTGAATACGTCGTTAAGGTATGAGGTCGTCAGATTTGCGTATGCGGGCGAATCGATGAGGGTCGTAAAAGAAGAAGGGAGGGTAGAGAGCGACAAACGGAAAACCGCTTCACGTTTCTCGGACGCGCCGTTCAGGTCAGTGGACGATATCGGGTCCGGTTCTGGCCGGGTTTGTCGCTCATGGTCGTTGGCACGTTGGCGGGCGAGTTCGTCTTGCCTGCGCCCCAGACCGAGATATTGCTGGTCGTGTTGATTTCGTCTGTATCCCTTCCAGCAAACATGGATGAAACAAGGCTTACCGCACACCAATCCATAAAAGGACTTCCGCGGTGGGGTGTACTTACGGAGGTCAGCGATAGGGGAACGTACTTGGTTGGGCGAACGTGTGTGATCAGTTGTCGACAATCGAGTCCACCCATAGAATGGGCCACGAGATTGACGCCTCTTCCGCGCGCACGTTGTTGAAGGATACTGTCGAGACTGTCTGCCCTTGAAACAATTGAACCGGTTCTTTTGGAAACGTTTGACACGTCAATATACTAACGGCAAGAGTGAGCGTGGGTCTTACGCAGGAACGCCTGTGACGATGACTTCGGCACCGAGTTTTTGCTTGAGAATCGATAGTACTGATGACCAATAATGTAGGCGTAGACCAGGGAATGCGGCTGGACCCCTCACGTCAAACCCGTACAATCCTGGAGCGAGGTCAAGCAAAGTCATGGAGATGAAAGCGGGCGTACCGTGGCAAAGGACGATAGGATAGCGGGGTGCTCTAGCGGGATCAAAGAGTGTGGGGTTGCTCATTAGGCGATGAATAGTATCCGGACAAGAGGGCTGTGGAGGGGGTGAGCTTGGGGAACGTTGCTCGTCGTGTGGGCGCGTTGGCTGAAGTGACGAGGTGGCGTTTAGTTGGGGGAGTCCAGGCTCGCCGTGTCCGTCGCCTGAGATGCCTTCGGTGGGTCTGCTGTAGAGACGCCATCCGAGATCTATGGAGAGAGAATCGGGTGATATGAACCAGGACCAGATGGAGAGTGGGCGGGGAGTGTTGAGCAAGTAATGGTTTGAGAGAGAAATAGAGGAAATGACATTGACCAAGCGGCGGAGGAAGTGGACGAGCTGGACTGGCAGTTTGTTCATCTTGCCGTGCGCAACATCAACCACCAATATCTCGCGCGCGGGTCATCTAGCTTATGTAATACAGTCCAATTATCCCTCTCGTCCTTGATGATGGCGACCAGTGCATTGTCGACCAGACGGCGAGCTGGGTCTCTCGATTTCACCGTCTCGTCCAACCGTTCAGCACTGAGTCTGATCGGCGGCTGACCGACACTCGAGTGCATAAATGCACAGGTGGGGCTGACAGACCACAGGTTCGTCGTCCTTTCACCATGAAGTCCTTCGTGCTTTGCATCGCCGCTATCTTTCTTTGCATCTGCCCCATTCTAGCCGGTCAAACTTACTCGAAATCACTAGACATCATTGGCGCTGGCTTCTACGACGAGTTCCTCTTTGACAATTCCGCCGACCCGACTCATGGTAGAGTGTACGCATTCTCTTGTTCGCCGTCTTGCCGCTGTCCTGACCGATCATCCCTACTTCTCTTCTATCAGCAAATACGTCGATCGGCAGACCGCGCAGCAGTACAATCTTACCTACGCCACCGATAGCTCTTTCGTTTTGCGCGCAGACTACACAACATATCTCATGCCATCCGATCCTGGCAGAAAATCAGTCCGCATCAAATCCTACAAACAATTTACAACCTTTGTTGCAATGTACGTCGGCGGAAGTTCCATCAATTTTTCTTGACGATATCTCCATAGCTTCGACATACGTCATATGCCGGAAGGATGTGGGTGAGCATTTGAATAATGCCTTGTCCTTTTTTTTTGTCTAATAAACCCACCTAGAACTTGGCCAGCCGTATGGACCGTGAGTCCCTGATCATTCCGGCAATTGTTAGACATAGAAACCAACCTCCATTCGCAGGTAGGGGATAACTGGCCAAATCAGGTAGGCCTCTTTTAGGTCCGTCATTTCCGAACAAGCTATCATGTACCACAGGGCGAGATCGATGTCCTTGAAGGAGTGAACAACATGAACCCAAACACTGCGACCCTGCACACCGGATCCAGTACGAAATTCAGTGTGCATCCCTTTTTCTTGTTTAACTCTCCCACTAGACTGTCGCATGTCGTCGTCGCGTGAGATGACTGGGTCCGTGTCAACGACGTTTGCCCTCTTTCCTCTTCCTAACTATCTTTTAGTCGATCCCTTGGTCAGAATTGTGCAGCATACGAGACTGGAAATTCTGGTTGCAGTGTCCTATTTGATGATCCGACGAGTTTTGGACCTTCATTCAACGACAATGAAGGCGGATGGTACGCTCAGGTACTTCCAGGTTGTAAGTGCGCTGACCCCCGCCACAGGTATGCCGTTGAACGCACCAATAGCGACATTAAAGTATACTTTTGGCCTCGGAGTAACGGTTCTGTTCCTGTCCAGGTTAAGTCGCCCCAGGGTGTTGTTGAACCAGAAACATGGGTACGTGTTTTCGGAAATGACTGTTGTGTACTTGAACCCTGACTACGTTTTTGCAGGGCACACCTGCTGCTGCTTGGTCGAATGACATGTGCGACTTTCCTACACATTTCGGTCCTCATAACATCATCATCAATCTCACGTTTTGTACGGTTATATCCTTGACCGGACGAGTGATTATTGTTGACGCTAACCCGCTTTCAGGTGGTGACTGGGCAGGTGCTGCATACTCAAGCTCTGGTTGTCCTAGTACATGCGAAGGTCAATACGGACATACTGGTATTTGATCCTGCGGATATTCACGTCTCCCTACAGAGTACGTAAACGCGAATCCAGGCAGCTTCTACAACGCGTACTTTGAATTCTCAGCCATCAGGATATATACGTAGGGGACTATGGCTTGATGTGACTTTTGACATGCATGGAAGGCGAAATACCGTCGGATTTGATACCATCCATGACTTTTGATAAGTGGCTCTGTCGCCAATGGAACCGCTCTTCATTCTTTTAAAAGGGCTTGATGAATCCAACTTTTGATTGAGCATGGAAATGGCCAGATCAGCTGACCAGGATTGCTTTCGTCACGACTTCGACTTCGATGTTCCGCAAAAAGGCAATCCTCGCAGAACCCAACGAGACATCAGGCGTTACTTCCACGAACAACAGCGCGCGTCCCCAACGCCGGCCTAGAGAACGTCTCACAAGTTCCGTCCTCGAAGAGCTTTGGTCAATCTGGCGAACAGACCCGCGCGTGCCCTCAGTTAGATCCAGGCGATCATGGGCCATCTCCCGCAACGCAAACCCTCGCTTAGTTGACCACTGGTTTTGCCGCAGGAGGACGTGTGCAAAAAAAGCGGGCCAGCCAATATCGGACGAAGCGTATGACCTCCCACTCGACTCCGGACCCCTGATAGCCCCGAAACGAGAAGAGTCTGTCGAACCTGGATTTGACCCGTTTTCTGACTTGCCCTCCGATGACACGCTGGCCTTGGTCTATCCTCCCGATGATGACGACTTCAAGAACATAGAAGCTTCTTCCGATACCGCTTTAGACGATGTCCCTCCCGTGGAACCAAAGGGCACAGAAATTCCCGCATATACGGAGGTCCCTCAGGAGCCTCACCCTCAACACGACCATTCCCAGCAGAGCCCAAGGTTTAATGCAACCCTCTTCCCGCTCGTTATTGACTTTCTTTGGTATTAGCTCCGCGGAGGCTGATGCACCAGAAGATCGCTGTGATGAGGACGTCTCGTTCGAAAATTCCACTCTCCCCATCTGCAACCAAGGTCAGGGAAAGCAACAGTCCGACTTTACGTGTGTGCTTTGTTCAGCCAAGTCTGTCCAAGGTGATACGAGCGTCTCCAAACGAACCTGCATATATGCGCCCATCTAACACGCAGGCACCCCAGACGAAGTCCTATCCGACTCCAACGCAGTGCCCAATGCGAAAACGAACCCGTTTCTCCCATGTCCGCGTCTCGATTTCTCTCCCGACACGCTTTCCGAGCTGTCCGCTATCCCATTCTTATTTCGCACCCCACGTGCCGTGCTTGCAGAGAACCCGTTCAACCACCCGAATACCGACGACTGGACGATTCTCGAGGACGAGCTGGGGCACGTTGTGAATGAGGGGAAACTCGATTTTTCTTTTCTTGACGTTCCAGAGCTTGCTTCCATGGAATTGCTTGATTGAGCTTGATATCCCATTTGTTTGTTCTCTGTCCACGTTGTCGTGTCAAGTGTCCAGCTCGCTTGTGCCTCACAGACCCGTTGGAAGTGTGCCCGTGTGAGTGTTCATATTGGTCTGGGTGAGTGCACGTTTCTGGTGTGGGCGTTGGCGGGTATGTCCGGTGGAGATATCTAACATGTCTAGTATCCCGGATTGTTCCCCAGACAGCCAAAGTTAGCTTCTGCCTGCGTCCATACGGAGATCACGTTTCTCAACGAATTTGGGGGCGGACTTCTGCTCAGGGTAGACATAGCCTTCCAAAGAGTGCGGTATATAATAGGCCCGGTGTGCTTTAAAACCTTATCGCCCGTTCGTCTGTGAAACTCACCGTAATGACCCGTGCTACAACAAACCCCGGAGGGACGGCATCCGATATTGTCATCGGTAAAGTTGCCGTAAGTCCCCACCCCCAGTTCCAGCCTCACAGACTGATCCCGTTTGTAACTGACAGCATGGCCTCATGTCCATGACGTGGGTAGTGTTCATTCCAACTTTACAAAGCCCACCTCGCTGAGAAGGTTTTCCAGCTGGAAGGCAATTCCTGTCCCGGACGAGCAATGTTTCGAGGCTATCAAGGCAGGCGTCGGTGTGTTGCCCCCAGGTGCCAGGATGTTCCTCAACGGAGGTGAGTGCCCAGCTACGCTGAGCGAAATCCCGTTTGATTCGCTTTGCAGGAGAGTTATACGGCCACAACTTACCCACCACTAACCTCGAGATGATTTCTCGGTTTTTTGAAAAGCCGACAGGACGTTCCTGTCTATCGATGCGGGCACGAAATAACGAGGTTCTCTGCGCACGCTGACAATAATTCTTTCTAGAGAGGGCTCGAAGCTAGCGACGGACCGTCTTTGGAACCAGATGGCTCGTAAGTTCATAGCAATCTCACCAGAGTAGCGTGTCAATCAGCTTTCGTTGTCCAGGCCAGAGAACATTTCGCGGAGCGTTAACACGATCAACGAGAAGTTGAGAGGAACGAAGCGTCTGGACTTGTTCGAGTGTGCGCGTGTGAATCCCAAGGTGCCCATAGAAGAATCGATAGCGGCCCTCGCGGAGCTCAAGCGCCAAGGCAAGTTGGACCACATCGGGATCTCTGAATGCAGCGCAGAGACCCTGCGCCGGGGACACAAGGCCGGTATTTTCGGTTTGCGACCGTCACGTTGGCTACTAAACCATTCTTCTTTCTAGGTTCACCCGATCAGTGTGGTGGAGATCGAAGTCGGTCTTTTCTTATATGAACCGCAAGCGCGAGAAGGTAAGCAAGCCAGATGCGATTGAATTCTACGTAAGGCGTACTGAGCGAGCATCAAGTCATTTCCACTGCGAAGGAACTGGGAATCGCGGTTGCCGCTTATTCGTAGGTCGCCTTGTTGTGATTTATCTAGATGCTCATTTCGATTCTGCAGACCGCTTGGAAGGGGTGTTTCGATGATGAACCACTCACCTGCGACAGCGACGTACGCGCTTCAGGTCTACATATTCCACTACCACTTTCTCTTCACCATCTACATCATCAAATTGTCGATATACGTCTGCAGTATGGTATTCTCGGACGTGAGCTTGTCGATGTCGGTTTGGACGCTATGCACGCGCGTCACGAGGGCTAGTGAGAACCGAAACGGCGGTTTATATGTCTGGAGTGCTGTACCCACTCTTTCGGTTGCTACAGTTGGGTGCAGGCCCGGGAGAGAGAGAGAGAGAGAAGCGGAGGAAGTGGGGACGTGCAAGAGCGCTTCGCGCTCTTGCACGTCCCCAACCGACTGCGAGAGCCGGGAGCCCGTCCGGAGGCGTGAGCTGCAACCCCTAATGGTAGGAGTGGTCCGACAACAGCCGATGACGCATGCATACACAGAGACTAGGAGGACCGAGGGGGCTCGCTGGGAGTTGCTCGGGTTATGGGTGGTAGAGTTCATCGATGGGGCAAAGCCACGGCCGTCGGGACGGGAATAGGGTAGTAGAGTATGTCAGTGGGACAGGGTCATGGCACTGGTGTGCGCGACGAAAGGAGGGCGAGCGGTTGAGTGAGCAGGACTGGGTGAGTGAGGAGGTAGCAGGGCGGAAGAATCATTGTACCTCGATGCGTCAGCCCGTATGATGCATGACAAGGTCTGACAATAATTTAACTTGTCATGACGTGGGTGACGCGTTACGCCGGCCAGAATTTTTGTCATTCCGTCATGTCTATTGCCTCCGAAAAGTGCTGCCTGGGGTGGCGTGTTCAGTCTAATGAGTTGTCATTAGGCTAATGGCCGCTGAAGCGCTGACCACTGAGCAAGTCACACTAGTCTGATGAGAAAGCCACGTTCTGTCATCCTTCCCATGCTTCGTCAGAATGTCATTATTGGCAGACTTTCCATTGTCGAGGAGGTCAGACCATGTCAGATGCTACTATCTCAAAAGATCATAGATTACTTGATGGAGTGCACGCGGACGTCGGCTATCTTATACGGGTGCGTCCGATGGAGATATCTAACGCGTCTACTTATCCCGGATTGTTTCCTAGACAGCCAAAATTAGCTTCTGACTGCGCCCACACGGAGATCACGCCTCTCAACGAATTTGGGGGCGGACTTTTGCTCAGGGTAGACATAGCCTTCAGAAAGTGCGGTATATAATAGGCTCGGTGAGCTTCAAGCCCTTATCGCCCGTGAAACTCGCCCCCAATGACTCGTGCTACGACAAACCTCGGAGGGACGGCATCTGATATTGTCGTCGGTAAAGTTGCCGTAAGTCCCCAGGCCCATCTCCAATTTCAGCCTCACAGACTGATCCTGTTTGTAACTGATAGCATGGCCTCATGTCCATGACGTGGGTAGTGTTCATTCCAACTTTACCAGTACACCTCGCTGAGAAGGTTTTCCAGCTGGAAGCCAGTTCCTGTCCCGGACGAGCAATGTTTCGAGGCTATCAAGGCAGGCGTTGATGCATTACCCCGAGGTGCCAAGATGTTCCTCAACGGAGGTGAGTGCCCAACTACACCGAGCGAAACTCCCGCTTGACTCGTTTCGCAGGAGAGTTCTATGGCCACAACTTATCCACCACTAACCTCGAGATGATTTCTCGGTTTTTTGAAAAGTATCCAGAGTATGTCGACAGGACGTTCCTGTCCATCAAAGTGGGGACGAAATAATGCGGTTCTCTGCGCAGGCTGACGATAATTCCTTCTAGGGAGGGCTCAAAGTTGGCGACGGACCGCCTGAACCAGATGGCTCGTGAGTTCATAGCAATCTCACTGGAGTGGCGTCCCAATCAGCTTTCGTTATCCAGGCCAGAGAACATCTTGCGGAGCATCAACACGATCAACGAGAAGTTGAGAGGAACAAAGCGTCTGGACTTGTTCGAGTGTGCGCGTGTGGATCCCAGGGTGCCCGTGGAAGAATCGATAGCAGCCCTCGCGGAGCTCAAGCGCCAAGGCAAGTTGGACCACATCGGGATCTCTGAATGTAGCGCAGAGACCCTGCGCCGGGGACACAAGGCCGGTATTTTCGGTTTGCGACCGTCACGTTGGCTACTAAACCATTCTTCTTTCTAGGTTCACCCGATCAGTGTGGTGGAGATCGAAGTCAGTCTTTTCTCGTATGAACCGCAAGCGCGAGAAGGTAAGCAAGCCAAATGCGATTGAATTCTACGTAAGGCGCACTGATCGAACGTCAAGTCATTTCCACTGCGAAGGAACTGGGAATCGCGGTTGCCGCTTATTCGTAGGTCGCCTTGTCGTGATTTATCCAGATGCTCATTGCGTTTCTGCAGACCACTTGGAAGGGGTGTCTTGACGGGTCAAATCAAGAAACCTGATGATTTATCTGGTGCGTAGCGTAGTAACCCCCAGTGGTAGGAATCACGACTGAACGTGATGCAGCGGACGATTATCGCCATCACTTCCCTCGGTTCCAAGAAGACGTAGGTTTCACATTGCATCTAAGGTCGTTGTTTTCACAAAAGATCCCGTTTGCAGATTTTGAAACACAATTCTGCCATCATCGAAGGATTGACCGAGATTGCCAGGAAAAAGAACATCACGACAGCGCAACTTTGCATCGCTTGGGTCAGCTCACTTGGCCCACACGTCATTCCATTGCCTGGATCTTCGTATGGCGCTGTTCCACTACAACGTAATCCATTCAGCTGATCAGTGTATTCTCCTATGTAGACGCGTTGAGCGCACGCTTGAAAATTGTTCGGGAGGCGATGTCACATTCTCAGAGACCGAGTTGCAGGAGATCAGTCAGTTGATAGAGAAATCTGGAGTGAAGGGGGCTAGATACCCTTCCCAAGCCAAGCACCTTTGGGCATAAGTATCATTCAAGTACCAAGTAAACTAAGTACCTCATGTTCCCAAATACAGCGTTGTCGACATTCGTGCGAGGGGTGGGATCGCATCGTCCCCAGCGAGGCTCCACTGGGTGGCATGGGTGATGCTAAAGAACCGCAATTCCGACCAAGCATCCCATCGGGTGCTATGCTATGTACATGACCAGTGGTCCGCGACAATACGGACGAGTATGAAGACTCCAGGGAGACAATGTCGAGCGGGAGGTCCTCCAAAAGAGCACCGCGAAGAGAGCAGTCCCTTTTCCTGGGCCCACAGAGTATGGGGGCCTCGACTGGTAAGACCCATGAGTATGGCGGCGCAGCTCCAGTTTCGATGATGAACCACCCACCTGCGACAGCGACTGCACGCACTTCAGGTCTACACTTTCCACTATCACTTTCTCCTCGCCATTTGCATTGTCAAATTGTCGATATACGTCTGCAGTGTGGCGTTCTCGGACGTGAGCTTGTCGATGTCGGTTTGGACGCTATGCACGCGTGTTACGAGGGCTAGCGAGGACCGAAATGGCTGATTCATATGTCTGGAATATACAGGCGTTGTGGCGGGGGCATGACCCACCTCTAAGATCACTCTGCGCGGCGGTAATGTCTCTACCGTAACGCTGTTAGGGCGTTTTTTTTTGGCACGACGAGGTACCTACTTGAGAACTTGCTCTTTCCGGATTGCATCTTTGACTATGTCGCCCGATTCTGTTTTGGAGATTGCCCAGGCAGTGCTCTCTTCGAAGCCGTTGAGCGCCATCGACGGGTGTTGCAAAATTGATGGTCGGGCTGGGAAGATCGTGTGGCGTTGAGCGAACTGGCGGAAGTTGGAACCGATGGGCAGACAAAAAGCTCTCTGGCGGGGAGTCGAACCCCGCTCTCCCGCGGTCTTGTACTGTGGTACTTGACAGGCGGGTGTACTATCCGATATACTACCAGAGAGATGTAAACAAACAACTACGTAGGTAGATATACCGTTATCGATCATTACATGCTTCTTCTACCTTACAATCTGAATCATGTTCAAAGTCAAGATCTACTTGGAATGTACTTTCTAACCCAGCTGGAAGTGGCCTCATTCACATTTAACAATGGATCAAGCCGCTGAAGCTTCCAGCCGTGCTCAGCGGAGTTTATGGGATACATAGCAACCGCCGCCAACGACAGGTAGGTGTGATAGGGATCTTGAAACGCATATCAGCGATCTTTCGATCAGAACATTACGGAGCCTTCTGACCGGGATGTTCTTTAGGCGCCTTCGAAATCCCGCCAAACTTGAATTGACAGGATGCTATGAATTTGGAGAGCGACGATTCACATACACACTCTTGCGCGCCAAGGATCTACACAGCAGGGTGTCAAGAGAGAGGAACGTAGGCGACAAGAGGCATCACTTACGCATAACGAAGCACCACACCAAAAACAATAACAAGCATCTGCTTCTTTGTTTGTCCGCCCACAGAAACCCCCCGATGATACTTGATTTTGAGTCAGCCATCGTACGGTCTGCTTCCTCTCCCCATCGGTGAGGTGTCTACCAGCAAGGAAGATCGACGCTAATGCGCAATACGTAGGACCCCCTATAATCATTAGAACCAAGTACAAGCGTTCTAACTTGATGTACCTGAAGCCTCGGCGAAAGGCACCTGGCCGTACCCGCCTTCGTAGGACTGGAGCGATCATCAGTCAAAATGCATGCGTGAATCGAGCAAACTATTTACTCTGCAGGTTGCGATAAACCTCAAGGCAGGCTCAATCCGTACACCCGACCAATCATTCAGCATGCTACTGATCGCAAAAGCACAGTAGGTAGTTCGTACGTCGGCATCTCCCCCGTAAGGCTCGGAGGAAAAACTGGGAAGTATCACCCTTGGTCACCGAAGTCCGCATGGAAGTTCCAGACAGATGCTCACCTCCCATCTTCATTCTGGCAAGATCGCAAGAATTTGGTGATCCCTGGGCGATCCAACTGGGAGAAATGATCGCGAAGTATCGCTAGTGACAGTAATGCGGTGTATGTCAAAATGACATGAGGGGAATTCTCAGAGCCCTCGGAATAGCTGGTCTGGTTGACTTGTCAGAAGACATTCACTCCGGATCACGAAGAGACTAGTTACTAGCTCTTCACCCGTTGTCATGTAGTTTCCTGGCCTGAAACCAGTACCGCAGGGCCCATCTGGGAGATGGATGCTGTCAATTCTCGATGCTCAACATACAGAGAGGGCTCCTCACGGGTCTGCTGTTCCCATATCCACTTCCGCCAACCCTCTTTTTCTGGAGTCTTTATACTCTCGTTTGCGAATTGGCCTACCAAGTCCAGCGACCCCAGGCAGTAGAACGTCAAGGCCAGTCTATTGCATGGTTGTTACGGGTCGTTCCCGGCGAGATCACCAACAAACGTCACACTTGGATGGATCGATGTCGACCTGAGAGCTCGGCAATCCGAGCAAACACCGTTTACAATGTGTTGCGTGTGCGCCTATGAATAAGGGAGTCAAGGGATCCATTGCGGCAGCAGACATATACCGATTGGAAATGAATTGCTGATAAACAGAGGGACTGTTGGGTGTACAAGGTAGACACTGCCATACGACCCATACCTAGTATGTAACTCAGCGCCGCGGACTTCGAGCTCAACTAGGCTGAGACCTTATCTGGTGAATTATCCGTAATCGAGGAAACAAACATGCGTGTCTGTTTCTCGACGTAATTACCCAGCAGTAACTTGCGGTCTTGCATGACTTCGCTCGCACGACAGGCTCAGGCTCTAGTGCTGGTGAGTAAATCATCGAACAATGAACATAGAATCCATTTCGTCTGTATTCGTCATCAAAGCATCCTTCGTAGATTTACATGACTACGCTCAATCAAGATCTTCTACACGGCCGCAGCTTCGCGTGTGCCAGCAGGAGGGGACCGGGGGAGGTGTAGGGATCGGAGGAGGAGTCCACCGTATTCCTTCCGCTACCGCTATTGGAGTTGGCTCGATCTCCCTCTTAAGAATTGACTCGACGATGCTTCTGCGTAGAAAGACAACTATGAATGCCACATCCCAGGGATGTCTCAGAAAAATGGGCCTCACCCAACTTCAGATGCTCCCTCGGAACCGTAGTGGAAAAGATCACCGAGAAGGCTATCGAATTCGCGCTTGTCTAGCTCAATCGGCAAGTCTTGAGTAAGGTTGATCGGCGTTGACCATTCCTCCTCCGCCTTCGCCGTTGGAGTTGGAGTTGGCTCGACTGCCCTCTTGAAAATTGACTCGGCGGCGTCCTTTACGTCTTTTCTGTATAAAGAGAGAAAGTTAGGATGTTACGTCTCAAAACTGTATGGTCAAAATGGGACTTGCCCGATCCTAGCGCCATCCTTGAAAGCAGTTCCAAAAAGGCTATCAAGTCCGCGCTTGTCGAGCTCAATCGGCACCTCTTGGGTAAGGTGGATCGGCCTCGACCATTCATCCTCCGCTCTCGCGGCTGGCGTTGGCTCGACTGCTCTCTTTATAGCAGATTCTGCGACCTGTTTTCTATACGAATGGTAACCCTCAACCCGGTGTCAGTGTACTGGACAAACGGGGCTCACCCAGCCTTAGCTGCCGCCTTAGCAGCATTTCTGAACACAATTCCAAAGAGGTCACCAAGTTGGCGCTTCTCTGGTCGGTTCGGGTCGTGCTGAGCGGGGCTGCATGAAAGGAAACCATCAATCATCACACCCGGAAGTTGTATTGCTCAGATAGGCTTACCTTGCGGCTGTGGTCGGCGTGGGATATGCTATTGCTTTGCTACCAATCGGTGTTGGCTGGAAAATATCATTCAATTCTTGCATTTGATCTGCGCTCAACGACCTGCAGCGTTTTGCAGTCAACTGCATCAAGGGACTTCATGAACACAACTTACGACAAGAATTTATCAACAAGGTTGTCGTCAATGGGATTAACAGAAGCTGTATGGTTCATGTTGGGCACGGACGCCATGTCAGGTTGAGGGGCTTGACTATCGGCGATGGGGAGCGACATGACGGGAGCGACAGCGGCGGCGACGAAAGCCACGGAAAGAACGGCATGAGAGCGCATCTTGGAGAGTCGTTTAAATCAACAAAGTGAAAGTGAATTGATAAATGAGAGCGTTATCAGGCCCGTCGAGGGATGCTGAAGTTAGTTGAAGAATACAGAAAAGGCTGACGGAAACCAGACTGTGAGCAGGCCAACACGGTATAGGTGTGTAGACTCACTAGCCAGTACCTGTGAGCCGAACGAAATGGAAGTGGGCTGCTGAAACGGGAGTAAAGAATAGGCATTTATATGTTCGGGAAGTGAGGCAAGACACAGCTTAATCCAGTGAGCTTCCGGGTCAAATGACTTACAGCCCTCTCGCACTGATGGTAACCAAAGTATCAGCATAAAAAAAAATGCACCTGCTGTCCCGTTGCAGTGGGATATTGATGTCCGAATCATTGATGGTATACTTTGTAGTTTCAAAAGCCACCGCTTCTCATTGCATGCGAGTCCGAAACTTTTCCTATGATACCGCACGGGTGCGAGATACGCGGGTCAACGCAGGATCCCTGAAAGCTCGATCACCAGGTCGCAGTTGATCTCGAACTGACGTCGACCAAGGCAAAAAAAAAAAAGATCAGGTGAACCCTGACATGACCATAGGGGGAAGGTCATTTAAATATTTGTCATGAAATTCGAAGGTCCAAGTTCACCCTACGAAGTTTTCAGATAGACTTACCCTACCCGCAGCAGGCTACGGTGAGGCGCAGTTGCACTCTGCATCATTGTTCGCAGAAGGTTGGTTCCTTGTTCACATAAAATCTACCTGCGCAACGTCTGGAGGCTGTGAACTGTGCTGATGGTGAGAAAAGATGGAGTGAAATGGTTGACACTAACAGGGAAGTTGAAACCCATGACAAGGCAGAGTAGCCCCAACTGGTGTCTCCGACGAACCGATAGATAAGCATCGTGATTCATGATGGTCGTGCCTGGCTGTTGATTATTTTTTGGCAGTTCGGGGGAGGCGATAGTCGCATCTAGCTGATGGTTACCAGAGTGGCGGTGTGGTGATGTCCGAGTCATCATACACAGAGATCACTATCAATCTCTGAACAAGGATCTGATAGCACAAATCGTCAGTGACAACCGGTGCTCAACGGTGAGGCCTTGAGGGGCGACAATCATAGTTATTGACTCCGAGACTTAGTTTGGCACTTTGGGCCCGCTGGTCTGGTGACCAGACCTCATAACTGTCAGGTCGCTGCCACTAGACCACGCCAGCACATGGCAACCCTCCACTTGCGCAAACGATTCAGAACTTCATACGAACAATATTTTCCCAAGCCTTCAAAACGGCGTGTGTCATGTCGTTCGGTAGTATACGGTATGTCGGTAAGGTTTAATTATGAGCTAATACGATCAAAGGGTTTCAGAATCTGATAAACGTTCTCATGTGATTGGCACAAAATCCACTGTCAAAAAAATCGCTACTGGAACGGAGACAGTTGGTTGTGCGCTGAAGGGCACCACCCGCAAATAATCCACGTCACGGTGTGGTCCTCTCAGACCGAACAAGTAATCTGGGACAAACAACATTGCGCGCGTCATTGAACGGTCGGGACCGAAGAAATCGTTCGGCCAGCGATCTCTTAACCTGTCTCAGCGCGACTAACATCCCGAGTCAGGTGATCGAGCATAAAACTTCCAAGGATCCTGCGTTGGCCTGCGTCTGGGTCCATATCTCCTCTTGGTATGGTGTCGAAGAAGTTTCAACGACCGCATGCAAGAAGAGGCTACAGTGATGTCTGAGTCCGGATGCATTCCAAGTTCAAAACTACCATCAATAATCTGGAAATCAGTATCCCCCCCAACAGGAATGGTTTTCTGACGTTTGACACCCTCATTGCCATAAGTGTGAGGACCCTGTCAGGTTGTTCGAGCAAGCCGACGAGTAAGTCATCCTCCAGTCTGATCAGCAGATGGGCCACGCCGATCAGTCATTTCTAAGCGCTGATTCAGTGCTGAAAGTTGGGTAAAGTGCCGTACAAGGGTGTTCTGGTCCAATCGGTCTTCGTTCAGCCATCAGGTAGGTTTCCTAAAGTCTTGAGGACATAGCGCAATAAACGCTGGCACGCAGATGGCAGTGCCTCACCTCGAACGTATAAATGCCAACCCTCCGGTCCTCTTTCAGCAGCTCACTTCCATTTCGTTCGGCTCACAGGTACTGGCTAGTGAGTCTACACACTTATCTCGTGTTGGCCTGCTCACAGTCTGGTCAATGACAGCCTTTTTTGTATTCTTCGACTAACTTCAGCATCCCTTGACGGGCCTGATAACGCTCTCATTTATCAATTCACTTTGTTGATTCGAACGACTCTTCAAGATGCGCTCTCGTGCCGTTCTTTCCGTGGCTTTCGTCGCTGCTGCCATCATTCCTCAGGCTGTCATGTCGCTCCCCATCGCCGATAGCCAAATCACTCAACCTGGCATTGTATCCGTGCCCAACATGAACCAGACAGCTCCAGTTGATCACACTGACGATGACCTTGTTGATAAATTCCTGTCGTAAGTTTGGTTTATAAAGTCCCTTGATGCAGTTGAGCGCAAACTGCCGCAGGTCGCTTAGCACAGATCAATTGCAAGACTTGGAGGATATCGTTCAGAAAACGCCGATCGGTAGCGGACCAGTAGCACTTCCCATGCAGACGACCAGGTGAGTCGCATTTGAGCGATACAGCTTTCAGATATGATAATTGATGGTTCCCTTAGACGCGGCGCCGACCAGAATGACATGAACCGACCAGAGGAGCGCTCCTTGTCCTTCGGTGGCATCGTGGCTCTTTTCAGATCCATTGCCAGGTTTAAAGGAAAGATTGCGTGAGCCTCGTTTGATCAATCCACCTTTGAGACGCGAGATTGAGGGTTACCTTTCATTCATACAGAAAAAACATCCAAGGACAGGTTACAAAGAGAGCAGTTGAGCCAGCATCAATTGCGATAGCGGAGAAGGAATTGTCGACGCCAATCAACCTCCTTCCAGACGTGCCGATTGAGATAGAGAAGCGCCAACTTGATAGCCTTCTTGGAACTCTCCTCAATCATGGTTCTGGGATAGGATCTGAAATCGGGTGAGGCCCTTTTTCACGAGGCATCTGTGGGAAGTGGCATTCACAGTTGCCTTTCTGTGCAGAAGCATCGTTGAGTCAATTCTCAAGAGGGAGATCGAGCCAACTCCAATAGCGGTAGCGGAGGGAATACGATGGACTCCTCCTCCGATCCCTACACCTCCCCCGGTCCCCTCCTGCTGGTACACAGGAAGCTGCGGTGGCGCAAATGATCTCGATTGAGCGCTGTCTTGTAATTCTACAAAGAATGTTTTGATGACGGATACAGATGAAATAGAGTACCTATGTTTAAGTTCGATGATTTACTCACCCAGGCACATGTCCAAGTGGCTGGCAAACATTGGATTCGAATTGATCATGGCATATTAATCGATGGGATGTTCAAATTTCCGCCAGAAGACACTGCGGTAGTGGGGATAAGTCATTCAACTCTTCCCCGTACTCGCTCTTTGAACTTTGGGCGACATGTCCTTTGGACGTATCAGGCGAATAGCAGCGACCGCTGAAGACACCAAAAGGAATCTCCCGTATTTCAAGCGTGGAATACATCTTCTAGGAGATGGTGTGAATTGAACGAGACCGACGGTTCAAGTTGACAGTTCCACAGTTGCGAAACGATTGAAACGATGTGTTCAAGTCGCCTGCCTTTTAGAAGCCCTCGTTCCTTTCGCGCTCAACCCCCGACTCAGCTTCTTCTCGCCCGCCTCGCAAAGTCACCGTGCCAACGCAGCGAGGTACATAAGCAAACGCGGAAGCGCGTGACTGCCAGTGAAATGTGTGCCTCGTCGTCACAGGTCGTTCAAGAGGAAAAGCAAGTTTTACATAAACTCGGACCACTAGCACATCTACACCCTCTGCGACTCAATACATCTTGTTATGTGAAGGATGCTGTGGAGATCCCAGTTTCATCATTTCATGGAGGAACAGTGAGACTCCCGCAGTCAAAGAAATAGTAACGCGACCTCGGGTGACCCCAGACCGCGACGTCGGTTGCAGTGGCCGGTCACCCTGCAAAGGTTTTGTGTGCGAAAGAGAACCGCAAGTTGTATTAGCCAAGACACCGAGTAGAAATTATGTGAGGCCAGGCCAGAGTATTTGAGGAGTGGTTTTGACGAGTTCCTACTCGTCATCTTCCATGTCGAGATCCCCTTCGACTCCGACGCCCTCTCCCATGTCATCAAACACTGCATTCTCTGCGTCGTGGTCCCATCCTTGCTCCACCTCGTATGCGTTGACTGTTTCGGTATAGGTGGGTCCATTCGACGACGGCACGCTCTGGCCAGGGGCAGTTTCTGCTGTAGCGGACAGGGACCTCGAGACGATGCTGAGAATTTCATCCATGCGGTCTCCAAGGCGGTCCTCGAGTTCTTCGATGATCTATCGGATTGGAGCGATGAGTGAGCGATAGCGTGTCCGCTGGAGAGGAGACACACGACGTAGAGTTCGACGGGCTCTGTCGGGGCAAGATTTACGACTTGGAGTTTCTCGGCTTTTGTGAGGGAGAAGGGTGCAAGGTCGCGGACGAGTTGAGATATGCCATGCTCGGACTGTTGCGACGTAGGCTGGTAGTCTGCGGAGAGGTATTGGATTGTCTGGGTTGCACGTCAAGGGTCGATCGTTGAGACCGGGTGAGGCTCACTTCGAGTTCGACTGTGCGCAAGTTCTCGGAGACCTCTTCTGTGTGTGGTTCGAGGGTTGGTTTCCCTGTTGTGTCTTCTTCTTTTTTTATGCGTATTGCGGTCTTTGTGCGTGCGACGTGATCGGCGTCGAGCTCGCGGAGGAGTGCGAGGACCTCGTAGTTTGAGAGGAGGGCCGAGCGGGACTGGACGACCTCCATGATTGTCTAAGGTTAGGGTTGAGTAAACAAGGGACAACAGGACAAAAAGAAACCTCGCAAAACTATCAAACAGAAAAGAGAGAAAAAGAAAACTCTGATATTGCAACAATGAACAGACCAGGCAAGTTTCCTCTCTTCTTCTCCTTCTCTCCCCCAACCCTCACACTCCCCCAGGTCAACCCCCACAGCGTCCACCGAGCCTCGCCCCCCCAGCCAGCCTCTCCTCCCAGTTCAGATCGCCCTATCCCACCTCCCAGTTCTCCCTTCAACAGCGCTCCTACCCCGCCCCCGCTCTCCAACAACAAAACCCCCACCGCACTCCCACCGTACCCCAGTCCCCGTTCCTGCAGAGACAGCAGCCCCAATCCGCCAACTTTCCTTTTGCTACCGGTGCAGGTGTCCTCGCACAGAATGGCGCATCCTCTCTCCCTCCACATATGAGCCCGAATCCACCCGCAGCGACCCCAACAAGCGCCCCGTCCGTATCCTCCACTAGCGACGTCGGATTCGATCCAAACGAGTTTCCCGCCTTAGGATCACTCGCTCAGACAACCTCCTCGAACCCGTCGTCCAACAGCAACGCCCCAACGTCGCTCGCAAACGCCGCATTCACGTCGTCTGCCAACAATCCGTCAGGCTCAAGCGCGACCAGCTATGCGATCCAGGCAGGCCAGGGTGCATCATCGACGGTCCCAACAGGCCCACCACCGAGAGATCTCGGTCCAGAGGATTTCCCTGCCTTGGGCGGTCAACAGGGCCAACAACCTCTACCATCCCACAGCCAGCCTCAGTCTCAGAGTCAACCGCAACCGTCCGAGAACCACTCCCCAGTCCACCCGCCTGGATTAAACGGCTTCAACGACCATCGGACGAATATCCTAGGCTCGCTGAACGGCACCCAACAACCAAACGCGAACAATCTTCCTTCGGCACTCGCGGGGACACAACAATCAGGCACACCGGGAATGCTCAACTTGCGGGGTATTCATCCCGGGTTTCAAAGTCAGAGTGATGCTGAGAAACAGAGGGTAAGTCGTGACTTCATTCCCTGATTTTTTCCATCTGTGCACGTCCTTGCGTACATCGGGGCGTTGTGTCGCGTGCAAATCGGCCAGTCTTGTTTCTCACGGAATACTCATCAAACCGGCAGCAAAATTACGCTTTGAAGCTCAATCAGGTATCTCATGCCGCATGGAATGCCCCGAATACCAACCTCCCACCTTCACAACCAAACGGTTCCACGCCCGCAGGTCAAACACAGTCACAGTCACAACAGCAGTCTCAACCACTGGTACAGGGTCAACTTCCAGGCCCGCTACAATCAACGCCAATACAACCGTCTTCGCAGGGGCAACAAGTTCATTCGAGTAATAACCCACAATCTCAGTCACAACCATCGCAACAACATCTCAACCCACCAGGTGTCCCACCGCCTGGAGTCGGCCCGTATGCGTCCAATGGAAGCCATCCGCTACAAGCTCCCCATCCTCACGCACAACTGCATAGCGCGCTTGCTCAAGCACAAAACCAGCCTCACCACCATCCACAAACGCCCGCTCAGCAAGTGCTCATATCAGCCGCTGACAGATGGGGGCTACTGGGACTACTGGCCATGATAAAGAATGCTAGTGTCGATGCAGACGGTGGTTTGAGTAGCGTTGGCACGGACTTGGGTGCAGTGGGCCTCGACATGGGTTATGAGGGGTGAGTCCCGGGTTCTATAGAGTAACGGGGAATTGTCAACGTGTCATGCGAAGGAACCTGTACTCCACGTTCATAACCCCTTGGGCCGATCAATCAGCGGCACGGAGCGTTGAACCAGACTTCCATCTTCCTTCCTGTTATAATGTGCAGCCTCCCCCTCCTGGGCCAAGTAAAGCAGGGACATTCAGCGACGAAACATTATTTTACATGTTTTACTCGAGTCCGAGGGATGCACTCCAAGAAGTAGCTGCTCAAGAACTGTGAGTTGACTCTAAATGGCTCTTTGTTTGCATATTCCTGTGCCTTGTTATTAGATTCTTTGGGTAATCATTACTTATGCACATGTCAAACAGGTGGAATCGGAACTGGCGTTATCACAAGGAGCTCCGGATTTGGATAACAAAGGAGAGTGGCAGCGCACCATCAACAAAAATCCCAGGGGGTGAGGCTGGTACATACACCTGGTGGGATCCCGAGTCATGGACAAAAGAGCGAAAAGAGATGACGGTGCGATACGCTGATTTGGAGGAGAAAAATGTCGCGGCATTCGTCATGGGGCCAGGGCTTGTACTTAACCAAGCGGCCCAAGGTGCCCAGGGGCAAGTGCCAGGCACGATAGGGTCGCAAGTATCGAATCAACCCGCAGGTCAACCCAGGATGCAGATGGCGGGCATTTGAGATGTACGACTAGGCTTCTACCCTTTCTCTCTTCTTTCAACCATAATCATCGTCTTCGTTTTGCGACCATCCCTCTTCGGTCCCTCCACCCGATCTTCTTATTTTGACTTTCGTCTCTGCTTCATTGCCCGTGTTCTTGAAGTGAACGATGATTGTATCTGTACTTCTTAATTTGCTCACTCATTCCATTCCCCGTCATCCGCCGCACAAGGCGATTGAAACCGTGGACAATTCATTGTCGAGCTTGGAAGAATACCAAGAATGTCTTTTGTAGCGTGCCACGGTAAGAGTCTAAATTGCGGGAATAACTCTGCAAGAGACATGAGAGATGGCATCAAAGCAACAGATCATCTCCACCGCTGCCCGTCGTCTCGCCCGCCTTGGCCGGCCCGAAATTCCCAAACGCATTGCCCCCCAAACCCATGTTCGTCGTTGCCGCGCCCATCGTCATCCCGCCTGGTTTTTGAGAAGAGGACGCCCAAATGCCCGCTTGTGCCCTCTCCTTTTCGAGATCCTTGATCGATTTTCCAGTGGTGCTAGGTTTGGCGGAGGTGCTGGAAGCCGGGGTGCCGAGGGACATGGACCATAGGTCCTCGAATCCGGACAAGCCTTTGGCGGGCGCAGTGGTGGTAGTCGGTGCCTTGTTCGGCGCAGTCGCGGCAAGGGCCCGAGTGGCAGCAGGGGTGGATGTGGTCGTAGGCGTGAGCGCCATTGGCGAAAGCGGCTGCGACGCCGTCGATGACCGGAGGGTGGGCGTCGGGGACATCGTCGTAGCAAAGGACTGAGACAGCCTGTTACTGGAGACAGCCGCGAGGGAGTTCAATGAAGCGTTGAAACTGGGCGGGGACGTTGCTCTCTGGGTTTGCGACGCCGCCAGTATCGGGTTGGCGTTAAACGCGGAAGGGCGGGACGTCGGGGGCGAGCTATTGAGCATCTCCATCAGAGTCGGCCGAGCAGCGGGTGGAGAAGCTGGGGAGGGTGCGGAGGGTGCCGCTTGAAAGTCTGCAAAGTCGTCGTCTGTCGAGATGTCAGCATGCCGAGCAAGCGGTACTTGAGGTAGGGAACCAACCGTCGAACCCGGTCAAGGAGGGTAATGCCTTGTTGGCACTAGTCGTGGTCGTCGTGGATGGTGCAGCACTGACTGGCGGATCGTCAAAGCCACCAAGGAGATCGACCTCTGGTTCCTTTGGCTCTGGAGCAGGTGGAGCAGAAACGGTCTGTGTGCGCAAAGAGGAACCAGCCGTTGCGCGGGAAGAAGTATTATGCCTGGAGACTGAAGATCTCCGAGCGACAGTCTCGTCGTCTCCAGCGGTGTACTCTTCAAAGTCCCGCCGACCAACGTTATCCCTGAAGCCTCCTGAACTCCCACCGGAATAATAATCTAACGATACCAATCAGTCAAGGTCAAGACGAGAAAATCCAGCGCTTACCATCTCTTCCACTCATTCTATCGCCGTAATATCCACTGCCACCGCCGGAACTGTCGCTACCAAATCCACCGTAGCGACTGCCTCCAGAGGAAAAGCTCATTGGATCATTACCGGTACCGACGTATTTTCCACGATTAACCTTCGCTTTACGCCTCTCTGTACGAATAGTCTCCACGTCGGTTAAAAGCTCGACCAATTCACGCGCACGATTGCGGACTGGTGGAAGTAAAATATAAGATGTGACAAGGGGAATTCCGGACGAAGAGACGCACCATTTTGTCCCTCGTCTTTGCCTTTGTCGTCTATGTAGTGAAAGTTTCTGAGCATTTTCAGCGTAGAAATGTGTGAACGCGCATCGTCGACGACACGCTCGCTTCCGTGTTTGATGAGATATTCGAGCAATTGCAGAGCCTGGGATGCAGTTATGAGCGATCGTGCAACCGGTTTGCGAGATGAGACACCTTGTAAATCTGTCGCCATTGCCGAGCCTCCTTCTCCATGAATCGACCGTAAATGCAGGGCATGATTTCGTTAAATGTCTGACTGTGTGCGGATAAGGAAGTCCATGGCCTGAACACTGTCAGAGACTCACAAATTGAATGTCCTTTATCTTTGGGTTAGCGGTCTAGGACGAGGGATGGTGGTAACAGTACGCACCCTTGAGCGATCTCTTGCATCAAGGTTGAACTTGCTCCCCTGGGAATGTGGGTGTGAGTCCGGGTGTTGCAAGAGAGGGGTAAAAGTGTACCAAGGCTCTTCGTTGGTTGCCTCTCTGACTTTGGCTTCCATTTCACTAATGTTGAGCACTGCATTCCTTGCCTGAGGGCGGTGAGAAGGGTACTCGGATGAACCAGATTGGAGATGTACCTGGTTGTACATGGCTTTGATGTCGTATATGGTCATGCTCGAGAGGGTATTTGCGAGAGAGTCCAAGCGGTCCATGGTGGGCGACGTTGAAGGTGGTGAGGTGGGTGTGGATATGTTAAGTATTTGCGACCCCCAAAGGAGAGGTCGACTCGTGTGTTATGTGCTCCTCCTCACTGTGAACGGATTTCAGTTGTTCCCAGCGCCGAGGCTCGCTCTGCCTCTGCAATGCTGCTTGGCCTACAACTCATCCAACTAGGTCAGTTAACCTCAACTCATCGCCCAGCGAGCTCACGTTCTCCAAGTGCCATGCCCTGGGAGCTACTCTCTCGCCTCCGCCGGCCCGTGCGTCGCCAACCCGCACCAGAACCGCCCTTGCAAGATACCACGCATCAAGAGCAAGCGCAAGCGCATTCGACGCACCAGTTACCAATTAACCGCAAGATTCTCCAGGATCCAAGTTCGTTCCTTGAGGCCGAAACCCAACCCGAGCATGCTCGGCCTCTCGGTCTTACACCGAGCACTCGCCTGCCCTCTGCGGGTGGCAGCAGGCATGCCCGTTCCCGCCCCAAACCAATTGATCTCTCGTTGGAGCCTCTCTCGGCACGCAGTGAGCCACCCCCTTGTCCATCCGTGGATATCTCCCCACGAACGCCTTCGAGGTTCACCATCAGCCGCATCTCCAAGATCGCAGCTGGTGGCGAGTGGTCAACGTTTGGAAGGAAACGCGAACACCGAGATCCAGACGACGCTGGCGTTTCCGAGTCTGGACACATATATCCTCCAGAGGATTCTCAAAGGACTTCACATTCACCAGCTCCCACTAAAGACAGTAACCAGCACAGCGCAGAGAGTGCGCAGTCTACGTTTACCCTGAGTCGGCTCGCCAACCCTTCCGTCGTGCACGGAGGGCAGTCGAGTCCTGGCACACGATCACTACAACAATCACCCGACATGCGCTTCAACAACAAATCCTCATCTCCGACGGGCACGATGGCATCCAAACAGCATCCACAAACGCCACAAGGACGGTCTTCGTACACGACTCCGGTAGCAGCTCATGCAACATCTTCTGCCGTGAATTTCACGACCCCTGCAAATCGTGAACCAGCCATCGATTCGCCTCACACGTTTGGCCGCCCGACACCCCCTGATAACCGCGCAGAATTTCCTTCTACTCCACCGCCTCCTCTCCCTTCCCTCGACCACCCATTGCTCTCTTCGCGTAGACAGTCTACGAGTGCCGCACAACCAGCCTCGTCCGGGTTACGCGATCGTACCCCCTCCCGCAAAGACGATTTATTCTCCTCGCTGTCTCTCAAGCTCAAACGCTCTATTCGACGCCGGTCAAGCCCTTCCAAGGCAGAGCAGGCTTCCAACACGACCATGACAGAGCCACCGTACGAGACTCGAACCCCCAATGTCTCCTACCGGCGCCGACGTGCCAGGACCATGTCTGCAGGTGAACGGCGACGACGTACGAGCGCTGACTGGAATTCGTACCAGGCCAGTGTTGGGGTGAACTCGCACGCGAACCAGGCGTGGCCAGCAGAGGTTTCGCGCGAAATTCTAAGACTCTCCTTGCGCGATACCCGGGCCGGTCCCGATGGCGTTTCGGGGTCCTCGGATAAACGCAAGATGCCGGCACGTGGTGGAAGGACGGACCCCGGTCGTCGGCTTGATCGAGGCATCGTTTCAGCGTCATTTTTGCCTTTTCCTCATCCCTCGCGACCAAACTCCCCTCCTCCATCTTCAGCGTCAGCGACGCCCGCAGGTGCGCCCAGCCTCATAATCTTGATATATACCATCTAACGCGCGAGTGTAGGACGGGAAGTACCCCCTTCAAGATCACAATCTCTTCGGTTTGACCTTGGAAACCGCAGAGGCAGCCAACAGCCAGCAAGGTTCAGGATGACCGAGGTGAAGCGCAGTTTGTCCGCCATTGAATCACGGAACGGTCGGAATAATGAGGCTAGTGGCGCAACTTATCCTTCTTTGGGGTTACGCGACCCTGCCAAAACCCTGTTGGGAGCGCCCCAGACCACATCGCAGCTCCCTCCCTCCCTTGCTCCCACACCGTCACGAACGCTGCTCTCTGGTCGCATTTCCCCCACCTCCATGACCGCCTCGGTCCAGGGAGAGCCATCCACCCCCACGCCTGCGTCTAGGCATCTGAGCGATAAGAGTAAAGGAAAACGCAAGGCAGAGGACATCGACGTGACTCCCCCAGAACAAAAAAAGGAAGGACAGCGCGCAACATTTCTTCTTCCTGAGACTCGAAGTAAGTGCCATTCCAATTCGGCTACGTCTCAGACCGCCCTATCAGCCCTTGCTCAAATCGAAACAAAGGTCAGCGCGTCTCAAGTTCCTCTCACGCTCCATCGTCGTACCACCGCAAGCGTGCGCGCCTATCATCAACTTCTCCTTTCGCCACCCCCGCCCAGTCGCGACCATCGTCTGTGCATGAAACGCCTCGGTCGGCAAAGAGCAACCACCACTTCGCGTCTCTCTCCAGTAGCACCGGCGCTCGTATGGCTCCTTCTCGCACGCCTTCGCGCGCTGCATCCACTCGTTCCCGCCAGCCCCCCACTCCCAGCACAACCAGAAAGCATGAACGACGCCAATCCATGTCCCAAATTTCCATTCCTATAAGCGCAATCGTATCACCACATGCACCATCTATCAGCAGGTCGGCCAAGTTCCATATGCGAGATCCACGCAGACCTCCGAAAAAGCCTAATGACACGCCGTGGAGCCTCCGATTCGCGACAGAAGACGAACCTGGTTCATCAATACAAGCATGGTGTTTTTTCTTTGGTTTCTTGTTTTTTCCGATTTGGTGGATAGCTGGGCTTTTTCTTCGTGTACCAAAGACAAGAATCGCTGGGGATGTCGATGCTGAGAAGGGCGTAACTATCGATGATCCTCAGATAGAGCATGGTAAGCATGCCCGTTTTTCTCCTAGTGCCTCTGTTTGTGACACGTCCCATGTCAGACGCAAGAGCATGGCGCTTTCGGTGCCGTGTGATGGCAGTCGTGTCATTGTTTACATACATTCCGTTTATCGTCCTCGTCGCAATTTTCGCGCCAAGATAACAAGCAAAGTATCTTGTCGTAGTAGACCGTGCATCTTGGATCCCACTGACGCTCGTCGTCCCACGTCGCTTTCTTGCATTGCAATAATGGACATGAACAAACATCACAGACTTATCTTGGTAGACTCGACTAATTCAATCATTCCACGAAACATTCCTTCACTCCCACTCCTTACTGCTTGTTTATAAGATAGTCTTATACCCGGCCACTATTGAGTGGACCATTGTCACTTGTTGTTTAACTATGCATGCATGTTGTTCTACTAGTAGACCTAGTATGTCATCCTACCCGCGTTGTGGTTGCCAAACAAACACCAAATGTTGCTCTCGATACCTCCATCATAATGGACAACCAGACACCAGAGGAGTTCCTCGACAGCGTCGAGGGCGAAATCTCCTTTTTCCGCTCTGTAATGCGCGCGCGCCCAGTCGGCATACACAAACACTTTCACGTCCTCGCAATTCGCAACGCCATCCACAACGACACCGGCCGTATCATCCCCGTGGAAGCCATCTGGGCCAAACTGAGAACCTGCTACGATCTCGAGGCATTAGAGAACGCGGTACGACACATTGGCCCCCTCCCTCGAGACACTGACCGACGGGACCCAACAGGAAACCGACGGCTTCGACAACGGAAGTCCCTACCCCCCGATGATACGCTCCCCATCCCCCTCGGAGAACCTCTCTCGCCACCCCTTTTTCCGCGACGAGTTCGTGCTGCCGGCGGACGAGACGTTCGAGGCGCTCGTCGCTGTGCGCCGCGTGCGCGCGACGGCGTCCATCCCCTCGTCGACGCCCGCGCCCTCCCCACGCCAAGCGAGCAAGACGCGCAAGTCGAAAGCGCCGAAGCGGAACAGGAACAGGGCGGATATGGCGGGGCTCGTTGGCGGGGACAGCGATAGCAGTGCGTTGACGCAGGAGAGCGGGGACGAGGCGGCGTTTACGCCGAGGGAGAGCGTCGTGACGGGGACGGATGCGGGGACGGACTACGAGGATGAGCCGGAGGTGCAAGAGGCGTCACCAGGTTTGTGGTCGAGTTGGTCTACTTGGGGTGATCGTGACGACTTTGCAGCCTCAGTCCCACCGAGGGTCGGTCGCGGTGGTCGACCACCAAAATTAGGCAGGGGAGGTTCGGCAGGAAGGGGCAGAGCAGGATCGACAAGTCTGGGTCGTGGTGGAGGTAAGAAGAGGAAAAAGTAAACATCCACGATACATTGCATGTAGGCCGAACGACGACCATTGTACTAACATGCCGCACATTGGTAGAATTATTTGTACGACAGATAAGAGTCCAGGTGTACATCTGAAATACGCTTGTATTAGCCTGACATCTCTACATCTCTGTCTTCTATGAGTTTGTCCGATCTGGCCCTCTGGCCGCGTCGTTCTGTGACGAAGGCATCTATCCTTGCTTTCAACTCTGAATCTATTTGCCCAAGTCAATACAAGGAATAATAGGGAACATCAGAGTGGTGGCTCACTTGGAATGACCTCATTGATCTTGAGAGGGACTCGGTTGAATGGATCCTTGGAATCCGACAGGAGATGGGATTTGATCGTAGCACGGTCAACAACGGTTCGGGAAGACGGCAGAGTAACCGGGTCGCGCATCAACGTGAACATCAGTGGATCTATACTCGCAGCGTGGTTGAGTTGGAGAGGCATATTGCAAGACAAGAGACACACCCAGGAATTCGTCAGGAACTTCTCCCAGATCTTCCTCGGCCTCGATTATCACTTTCGCTTCCTCGACCTTGACGACGAATAAACGAATCTGTTCGAGCTCGGATTCTGTCTTCAAAGCAATCCTCCTGGATCGCTCGATCGCCATGTCAAACAACTCCTTCCTGTAACTGCGTCCATCATTGGCGACCGCACGCGCAAACTCCTCCCGGTCGCTCAAGTTCAGGTAAACTTGCATTATATCGCTGAGCAGTTGTCTTGGGTCGAAGTGGTACTTTTCTGGTTCCTTGACCCGTAGTTCGCCACACTTGGGGCCGACAAGCGCTTCAAGGTTGTAATCCAGCATGGCAGCGAGCTTGTCCACGATTTCGGGCATCATGAACGGCACCTTTGTCTCTGCAGTAAAGTCCCTGAGTAGCCCCACAGTTGATTTACCAAGGGTAATATAACTAGATGCATGTCGCTCGAGTCCACGGAGCGTGCCCTCGCGTTCACGCCGATACTGAGCAGGCTGAGCAGCCCAAGCTGTTTGGTCACGCATCTCCGTCTGGATGTTGTGGATCTGTGTCAGTTCGCTGAGAGATTCGTCCATGAGGTAGGTGACGTCGTTGATCATCAAGTTGATGAAGCGAACAAATTTTTCGACGTTCCTATTGAAAACACGTGAATAGGAGGGTCCTTTCTACTGCGGAATGAAATCCTTACTGCGCCTCCGCATTGAGTGCTTCCCTGTGAACAGGGTTGCTCCAGATCGCTTTCAGGATGTACGCAATGTTCCTCCTTAAGGACCCGTCAGACCCATATGATTATCAGCAGTAGCCGCAGAACTTGCCTTGCATCTAGGGGAGTGAACGAGTTGAAAGAATTCTCATACAAGAGGACGGGCACGCACTAAATTTATCATAGAATTGTGAGCTGGCTCCTGTTTGTTCAACCTCTATTTGGAAGTTCGTCTCGAATCAGAATGTATGTACAAAAGCCAAACTGTCCTCACCAATGTAAAAGTGTGTCAATGCTGGGATCAGATGCTTCAATGCCAAAGGATGACTGTTGAGCACTTCGCCCAAGATTCCGTTTCGTTGATCTCCGTAATGTAGGACACCATAAAATACTGCCTACAACAATATTAACATCATTCATTGGAATATATTGATGACTGCACCTCATTAATCTTGGCCTTCAGGAAAGGATTCTTGATGTACCATGTTGATGTCAGGAAAGTGAGAGCGAAAACGAGTAATTCATCTTTCCCAGATAAATCCAAGCTGTTCGGTGAGTGGCTAAAGAATCCGCTTGTAAACATGGGTTGGGAGTAACAAAAGCACCGCGTACCGAGTGATGAAAAGAAAAAACTCCACTACATCTTCCAATATATATTCCGGAAGTACCCTGAATGACATGGGAACTTCCTGGGGGAGCGGTAATCTGCCAGAGGCTCAACAAGACATTCCTATTCACCAGAGACAAACACACTCGACCAGGGGTGTAGGATGCAAACCTTTGGGTTCGGCTCTTCGTATCAACCAGGTAGAGACAAAATTAGTAAAACTGGTATATCGGAGGACAAAGTCTGGCTCGAGCAATTGTACGCTGAATGCAAGCTGGTGCGCTTGAATTTTCGCCAACTCAGACTGGGTAATGAATCAGATGGTGAGCGTCGGATATCCTTGGGGACACACCTTCATTTGGTTCAAGGCTGCTTCCGTCCGTGCATGGACGGGGCTCTGAGAAAGTACATGAACACGAAGCACACAATCCGAGGAACGAGTGCAACTAACACCTATCCAAGAACCATCGCCATTGATCATATCATGATGGCGTTGCAATTCGTCGTGATGCTTGGCAAAGTCGTCGTATGTCTGTGTGGTTCGAAGGTAGCCATAATGGCCCATGGCATTGCAAAGGTAAAAGATTTCGGAGATGAAGTTTGGCGCTGCACCTGTCCCATGGATAAGTCGTTGACACTCAATTGCCGAGATGCAAACTGCTTACCATTGGCTTTGTTTGCTTCTGCCCATTGTCCCGCTTCCTCTGACGTGGCTTTGATGCGCGTCTCCTCACTCACATCGATACGATTCGAGACAGCGAAGTACAATGGATCAATGCGATCAATCTTTCTGAGTCGTCAGGCATAAGAACCAGCAAATCGAGTATGATTAACCTTGGAATATCGAGCATCAATAAAAGGCTCTGCGAGACGAAGAAGTACGTTTTGCAAGTTGACCATAAAGCTGTCGCTTGCAACCGTTTGTGGATCCACCTAAGAAGCACATGAAGGAAACACAGGAAAAAGCTGAGAGTGCCACGCACCTGCATCCCGGCCCGCTTGATGTTTAGCTTGATCGCAGTAGCGAAGTACTCTAATACTGCTTCTCTGGACTCCGAAGACGCTCGTACAAGTGTGTTGAATATTTGGAAGAGCGACGACTGTGGGTGGGTGATCAACTCACTCGATATTTAGTTTGCCGTGACCTACTTACCTGCAAGCTCTTCACTGTACCCCTGAGACTCGCAGTGGAGGACTCCACGTCGTTCCGTGAACGTTGGGCGGGTTCAGAAAAATAACTTTGCGCGATAGTAGGCTATACTGACTGTTATGGACAGTCCGGACACGAGCGCGTGCATTATCTTACCCATTCCCTGCTGAAAACCCCAAGTCGACAAAGTGGACCCATCAACGATACTGTCTCAAATGTAGACGCTGTAGCATGTGATGGATTCCACTCGTCCAGTCTGGTAAACATAACTGCTATGCTCTTGATGGAAACAAGTGCTTCGACGCCACCTACTACGCCTCGCCAGGAAGTGTCACCTCCTGCCAGGCCCTCAGGTATGAAAAGAGATGGATGGAACAGAAGCTGCCGTACGACCGGTCCAAGCACGTCATCAAGTTCGTTGTCTGGTTCGAAACGTCGAGCAAGGTCTTGAAGGAATGGTTCAACTTCTATTGGAGAGAGGACATGACTCGGAGAGGATATGGTTGCGAGTGGTGCGGAGAGAGCGGACAGTGACAACAGCGAGCCAACAAATTCGGATGGACCAAGTTCTCGCCTGTACTGAGCATAAGAATGGTGATGCGTGATGCACAAGCTGACACGCACCCCGCGGGTTGAGGGAACATTTCTGGTTCTTGCAAAGTAAGACCGGCATAACTAATGACGAGATCTCGAATCTTGTCAAGGAGGGTAGATGCTTGCTGCAACTCGTTGACTGGATTCTATGGAACCCCGTATGAGCATCCCGTACACGCACCACGACTACCAACCTTTTTGACGAGATTCGCTCTTGCGCTATTGAGGCGTTTCCAGCAGCCGATCAGGTACTCGTATGTTGTCATTTGAGATGGGAGAGACGCAAGTATAGCAACGTAATCCAAGTCATCCCTGGACACGACTCTCTAACAGATAAAATGCGAGCGTCGACTGAACTTACGACATTGACTGAGGGTCCAACTCCAAACGAGATATAAGCAGGCGATCAGCAATGTCCCCTGTGAGGTTCATGGTAGAGGCTATTCCATGTATCGGTTTAGTTGTATAGAAGTGAAGGCAAACCAACACACGATATCCCTCTGAAGCAAGTTCAGCTCCGAGGCTCTTGAGCCACACGATATCATAATTGCTCCGTTCCGCTACAGAACGCTATAGGTCGTTAGATGTCTCTGACGACGCACTGTGCGATTGCACGCACCTTGAGCGTAACTTTGAATATCTGTGTCAGCGTGTCATCTTCCCACGTCTGTATATCAAGCTTCGGAGGTGGGAGTGACTTCTTCTTGGACGGTATCGGCGTCTGTGGCTGCTGAACAATTGGGGGAGTTGGCAAAGTAGATTTTCGCTTGGGTGCTGGCATCGCCTGAGGAGTGGCTGGGGCAGCGTCGGGCGATGGGGCACCTGATCGCGCCGCCTCCAGCCTTGCAAGACGCTTTGCGCGGATCTAAATGGTAATTCAGCGCCAGGTAAACCCGCCAGTGAGAGCGTCCGTACGCGATCTGCGTCGTCTTGGGGGTCAGTCATGGCGGTCACACAGAGAGAGAGGTATACACGTGACCATTACCTCCGAGCCCTTGACCATGTTCTTGAATCTACTCGCGACTGCCCGGTCGTTCTCGACGTCGGCCGTCGCCAACTTTCCCAAGCTAAAGACGCACAGCGGGGCGAAGAAGAGATGGCGCGCCATCGCTAGCGGAAAATTCAAACGGGTCTGTATTCCGTGTCCGAGCGCAACTCGGTCCACTAAACCGTCTTTGTCGTCCCAGGCTCATGCCAACCACTCGCACAAAAATGTATCAAAGAGACCGGCACGGAAAAACAACCTCGCTCAGACGACATACTCTAGTCAATCCCAGACTGCCACCCTGAAAAAACTGCTCCCATATGCTTGACACTCATACATAGGTCAGTCGTTCACTGTTGTACATAACGTCTCGTTGAATATTCTGCAACTCCGTATCAGACCCTCTGTCGTATCCTACATGTAGCCAGCAAACCCTATATCACTGGGTTAATTGTGCACTTCAATCCCAACATCACCTTTCGTGTGACTCTTCGCCTCCCGTACCCCAACGGGTTGCTTCGCACCACTTCCACTAAAGAATTGCCAAACGCTCTGCTGTTTGGGACCACAACAGTTCTTGAGAAGAATCGTCAGGCAAACTGGCCACCATTGCGGAGATGGTGACTCACGACGTTAGCAAGGTGCTCGTACTGGTTCACGTCGGTCACCGTGACAATCAGCGGAGGTAGGTTCCCAAGATTATTGGTCATCTGCGGCACCTGTGTGCCAGGCTGCATACACTTGGTCAAGCACATCAGTCGAAGCGGACCAAACATTACCTTGGCTTGCACAGTGACTCGAGTCCAGGCGGTATTCTGTAACCCCCTGTAATCCTTTGCCCGCGAACCGCCATCGTTCCGCTTCAGCAGAGCGGGTATTAGCTCATTAATACAGAGCCCATGGCTAACCACCGCAACGTGTACGTCTTGGCCTCCCGGCGAAATCGCGCGACCAAGATAGGGCTTCAACACAAGATCGTTGATAGACTGTTCCGCTCGTACACCAAGGTCATTCAAACTCTCTCCATTGGGAAATTTCTGACTTCGGTCGAATAGAACCGGGTATTGACCATCTCTGAAGTGATCCTCGAGCGATTTGTCGGGAAATCGTTGCATCAACAGTGGACGGCCTTCGGCATCACCAACGCTTTGTTCGCGGAGGTTGCGATCTACTCTGAAGACTGGCTTTGGATCGGGCTGGCCATTGAGAAGAGCCAGAGCCGTCCCATGGGCACGCTTGAGGTCTGAGGTGATGATTGCATTCAGATGGATGTTGGCATATGATTCACCAAGAGCTTTGGCTTGCTAGGGATGTTGAGATCGTTGAGATGAGGAAGGAGCGTAAAGAAAACCGTTTCGCTCACTCGCATACCTAATAACTGGATCGGTCAAGTGCAGGTGTTTCATGTGTGCTACTCACCGAGTTCGCTCAGCTCTCCATCTCTGTGGCCTGCCCAGCGCAATTCCTGTACACGAAGAAATTGAGTATTGAGTATGATCCTGTGTAGTACTACCCACAAGGTTATCAACAGATTCTCCATGCCTGATCTAGTACCGGATAAATGACAATGATCAGATGGTCAGTTGGAAGTACTCACAAACGACACGATGAGCATTGTAGAAAGAAAGACTGACTTTCGCAGATAGCCGCCCTGTGTCAATAAGAAGTGGTCGGGTGGTTGATAATGCTCCCACTGATTAGAATATTTAGCGCTGTGAGTGGTCTTATGATCGCAGCCATGTTGCAGTGGAGCGTTGGACTCATTTTTGGATCCAGAGTGCATTGTTGTAGGGTTATATTTCGAGAACTGGTATAAACTGTACACGTGTGACTGACGATATCTGAGTCCTCAAGAGATCCTGGACCTGCATCATGCAGCCCACAGCTAGAACCAACCCTTTCCATCCATAAATCAGTTGCGTTCTCTTACCCTTGCCTCGTCTATCGCACCGCTCTCTGTGTGTTCCAGTGCCTCGACGGGCTTCTTCGCACCACCTCCACCGAAGAACGCGCGAATGCTCTGTTGTTTAGGGTCATGCTCAACGATCCCCTTCTGCCGTTTCTTGAGGAAGATGGTTAGGAAAAGTGAAAGCATCGTCAAGGTGGAGACTTACGACGTTGTTGGTGTGCTCGTGTCGGTTCACGTCAGTTACTGTGACAACTAATGGGGGTAGGTTCTCGAGTCCACCAGTCGTTTGTGGTACTTCAGCGTCAGGCTGCATATGCTTGGTCAACGCACTAATCAAAAGAGACAAAACATTACCTTGACTTGTACAGTGACTCTGGTCCAAGCGGTATTCAACAAGCCTCTGTAGTCCTTGGCCGGCGAGCCACCATCGTTGCGCTTCAGCAAGGCGGGTATGAGTTCGCTGATGCAGAGTCCATGGCTAACCAGTGCAACGTGTACGTCTTCGACACCCGACGAAATTGCACGAGGAAGATAAGGCTTCAATACTTGATTGTTCATGAAGTGTTCCGCGCGTACGGAAACGTCATTCAAGCTCTCCCCATTGGGAAACTTTTCATGTCGTTCAAACAAAATTGGGTATTGTCCATCTCGGAAGTGATCTTCGAGGGACTTGTTGGGAACCCGACGCATCAGCCACGGGTTACCCTCTGCGTCACCAAAGCTCTGCTCTCTGAGGTCAGGGTCTACTTTGAAGGAAGGCTTTAGATCGCGTTGGCCGTCAAGGAGAGCCGCGGCGGTGGCATGGGCTCGCTTGAGGTCCGAGGTGATGATGGCATCGAGACGAGTGGTGGCATAGGATTCACCGAGTGCCTTCGCTTGCTAAGGATACCGAGATAAGGAAAGAGCAGTAAGAGAAGATCAGATTGTCCTGCTCACTCGTACGCCTGGTAGTAGTTGGCTTGGTCAGCCGCGAGTGTTTCATGGATGCTGCTCACCGAGTTCACTTAGTTCAGCGTCCTTATAGCCTGCCCAGACTGATTTCTTAGGGAAGATTAGCGCCGATACCAGGGTCGAATGTGCTGCTTACGAGGTTATCGAGAGACTCGCCATGCCTGATCTATGTATCAGGATGACCAGTTAGTTGTCAGCAGAGGGGATGACGCGTCGGGCATGCTTACAAACGAGACGATGAGCATCGTAGCGAATGTCGTAGAGACTTCCCGACACAGCCCACGCTTGCGTGTCCCCAAGTTTATAATTCTCGTCTCCCGCTCTCAGCGCCTGTGTCCTTACTCCCACCATGGCGTCCAACACCAGCGCTGAACACGATACCCAGCTCTTGTCCATCGGCCAACAGTGCTCCGAGCCTTCTTGTCTCCTCGTCGACTTCCTTCCATTCAAGTGCCAGCACTGTTCGAAGAACTTCTGTGGAGATCACTTTCTCGTCGCAGCACATCACTGTTCACATTACGACGAGAGCAAGCACAATCGCGTCGCTCCCAGCTGTGAGTCGCCCGCTGGTCCGTCACTGCCAGGCTCGCCTGCTCACCTACATCCTAGGCCCATTATGCAATACCCCAGTCGCTATACCCCCTGGAGAGGATCCCAACATCCGCATGGAACGTCACATCAGTATGGAGTGTAGTGTCATGACCGGGAAATCTGGCAAGACCAGGTCTCAGCCTGTGTGTGCACGAGGCAAATGTGGAAAGGTCCTTTATGCGCCGATCACCTGTAACGTGTGTCCCGTTCTACTCTCCTCCGAGTGCATCCTGACGCGGCCCATAGGCCTGCAAGAAGCAGTACTGTCCCCAGCATCGTTTCGCAAAGGACCACAGTTGCGCGAGCCTTACGTCGACCGCAGCTTCATCTTCCAATTCACACAACACGTCTTCGCTGGCAAGTTTCAAGCTTTCCGCAAAGAACTTCGCCGTGCAGATGTCGAATGCATCAAGTTCTCGTGCACACGCTCTGCCTTCTTCGTCCGGGACACCGACACCTTTGAATATTCCTGCCTTGAGCAAGCCTTTCTCCAAGACTGATCGGTGAGTTGTGTCTCAGTATCCTCACTCAGTAAACACTCATAACCCGTCAGCATCCTCTCCTCCCCCACTTCCACCTCCCAATCTACATCTCCCCTATCGTCATCGTCACCGCCGTCACCATCGCCAACCGTGGAACGGAAACCGTCACCTATTGATTGTCGAACACGTTCTAACTCACAAATCGCGAAAATACTGGATCCTTTTTCTTTCGTTCCTCCATCTATCTTTGCTACGGCATGATACATAATATATTCTATATGGACACTTCATCAGTCGCGCCAAGGCCGAAAGAGAGAGCAGGAGGAAGGCCATGCTGGAACGAGCGAAGAAGGGGGTATGTTGATTCAAACGGTAACCTTTGCAAATACTGACGCAAACACAGCTTTTGACAGAGCAGGAGAGGCTGCTTCTTGCAGAGGAGGAAGCGCAGCGCGCCAAGGAGGTGTCGTCAAAGACTGACAAGGACTGCGTTGTCATGTAGTTATCTTAACTTATGGATGGAATTGGGGGGATCTTGTACTGTCTGATAGTCACGTGATCGCATCATATTGTCAACTGGCGCTACACTTTGTTCTTTAGCCAGTGTAATGTCGGATTCAGAAAACGTGCTTGGAAAGCGAGAACGAGACGAGCACAATGTTGCGGGTGTCGCAGATGTCGACCAAAGTGACGAGGACATCGGGCCAATGCCCATGCCAGCGGACGCGAATAGCACCGTAAAGAAGAAACGGAAAGGTGAGTATATCATGCGTGCTCTTACTCTGGATACAACCCTCAGCCTGAACAAGTCCTCCCGCACGAAAAGTTATATCTCGAGCATCTTCCAAATGCAGACCAATATTACCAGTCCTTCATGCACCGGGACGCGTTAAATTTCTGTGTCATGACCAAGTGCGTATTGACACCGTGCAACTCGCCGGGGACGCTCACGTCCATCACAGGACTGACTTCCTCGTCACCACATCCATCGATGGTCACTTGAAATTGTGGAAGAAGCAAGAAACGGGAATTGAGTTCGTAAAACACTTTCGAGCGCATTCATCACCGATTGTAGGTGTCTCAGTGAGCGCCGATGGTCAGTTGTTTGCAAGCATCTCGGAGGATGGCTCAGCAAAGGTGTTCGATGTCGTGAACTTTGGTGCGCGTGATTCGCTTGGATCGAGGTACCTGCGCTGACGTCAAGTGGAAAAGACATGATCAACATGCTCAACCTCGGCTTCGTGCCACATGCATGCTGCTGGGTGCACAAGCGTGGTCAGGCGCAAGGGCTACTGGCAATGTGAGCCCTTGGGCCTTCCCCGGCTGGTGTCGTCCTGTGACTTACTCTTTGGCTGCAGTTCGGAACAAAACTCTGGTGTCATTAGGATATATGATGGAAGAGGCGATGAGAAACCCCTCGTCTCGATCGACAAGCTGCACCGTTCACCTGTTCACCTAATGGCTGTATGTCTCGTTTTTTTGACCATTGGTTGAATATTCAAAACTCTTCAGTACAGCGATCGATACGACACGGTTATCTCTGCAGACGAAAATGGTTTTGTTGAGTTTTGGCAACCCAATGAACCCTTCGAGCTGCCAAAGAATGTACCGGGCATGTGGTCATTTAAGAGCTCGACTGATTTATACGAGTTCAAAAAAGTATGTCTGTGTTCAATAGAAAACAGAACCCGACAACTCATGTTTTCTAGGCGAAATCAATACCTACGTGCATCACTCTCTCACCCGACTCCAACTCCTTCGTGACATTCTCTCTGCCCGACCGGCAGGTTCGCATATTTTCGTTCCTGTCCGGGAAGCTAACTCGTAAATACGACGAATCTCTTACCGCGATCCAAGAAATGCAGCAAGCAGGGACGGCTGTATACAAGGTCGAAGACATGGAGTTTGGTCGACGCCTTGCAGTGGAACGTGAGCTGGAGATGCCCGGTCCGGATCGACGGATACCAGGGATGTGGAGCAATGTTATATGGGATGAAAGTGGAGCGTTTGTCATCTATCCAACTCTGCTTGGAATTAAAGGTATATCTCTCTTGCTTCCGATCTGCAGTGCTAAACGTCCTCGCGTAGTGGTAAACACAGTAACGAATCGCGTCGCCAGGTTGTTAGGCAAGGATGAGGCTGTACGATGGATGAACCTCACCGTGTACCAAGGAGCACCTGCTAAGAAGGGTCTTACGACCTTGGCTATGGTTGCATCCGCGAATCCCATCTTGGCCAACAAGGCCAGTCGTGATCCAACTCTCTTCTGCACCGGCTACAAGCGCCAGAGGTTCTATCTCTTCACGCGCTCAGAACCAGAGTACGTTGCAAGAATACCACGTATTAGTGACTGGAAACTGACGATTCTCCTCAGGGATAGCAAACTTAATGATCGAGACGTCTTCAACGAAAAACCTACTCGCGAGGAACAGTCCATCGCAACCGCCACCGTTGCTGGCCAAGGTGGTCCATCCCCGCTCGCCAACTCAGCCGTCATCCATACGTCGATGGGGGATATCCACCTCCGGTTGTTCCCCGACCACGCACCAAGGGCGGTCGAAAACTTTGTGGGCCATGCAAGAAGTGGGTATTTCGAAGGCATCATATTCCATCGTGTCATTGCAAAATTTATGATCCAAACGGGAGATCCGCTCGGGGATGGGACTGGAGGCACATCTATCTGGGGGAGAGATTTTGAGGATGAATTCTCGGACGACCTCAAACACGACCGGTACGTTGGCGATGCGGATCCGAAAGGAGTTGATTGCTAACATCATACCAGCCCATATACTGTCAGCATGGCCAATGCCGGTACGAACACGAACGGTTCACAATTCTTCATCACCACGACGGCCACACCATGGTTGGACAAGAAACACACAATATTTGGGCGTGTCTTTTCCGGACTCGAAGTTGTCCATGCGATCGAAAACGTCAAGGTTAACAAGGTAGATAAGCCATTCGAAGATATCAAAATTATCAATGTAAATGTAGAGTAGGGCTTTTTGCTTTGAGTTGTATCTATAAAGCTACTCTGTCTAGGGTTTCTGTGCGATGAGTGGTGAGAATAGATGCCCCTATGCGCTCAAGAATAAACGCGAACTTGACATGAAGTTTCTCCATCACTGTCCCGGGCGACAATTCTGTGTCATCGTTGGCGAGCAAATGTGGGCAGGAAAACTTCAACAACACATGTTGTTCCCCAAAACCCACGGTTGAATCCGAGTTGATCGTCCATTTCAAAGAGACAGTATAAACGTCCAACGCCTCTCCTTCCAGAAACGACCTCTGCACCGGAAACGCAGGGAAATATGCAACGGGGTAGTCGATCACGACCGCCGCAAGTGGGATAAGGACCTCTTCGGTGTATAGCTCGGACAAGGAGAGCACCAACGCATTATGGTACTCTGCCATTGCGGATCCCATGCCATGAAGAGCCTCTCGGAGGGCATGAGGAGGGTCCCTCGACTGAGATACGATCCTATCAGGGACACGGTGCTCCGAGGATGATGCCATCCTTACCACTGATGGACGCTTGTCCAATTTGATAAAGATACACTGTCTGGCTCCACAGAGCAGGGTAGTGATCTTCTGTTGTAGGAGGGGAACGTGGACCAAGAACGTCTGCGTTGTAGGGGTGTGATGCCAGAATACGACCTCTTTGAATACCGTGCTCTGACGGAGCGCTGATCATTCGTATGCGGGCGACGTGTACATGATGAATGGCAAACATCGCCAACGCACCTTTGAGCGGAGGGCCATCAAGAGGGTTGGAAAGGTTTCTGTTGGATTCGGTGGGTAGATTGCGTCCACCAGGTAGCCTGTTCTGTCAGCCCCGACCGTCGATCATGGTACATTCTGCAAGACGTTGGGTGGTGATACGAACCGAACGCCATGAGCGACCAAGCAGGTATCGATGGCGAATTGAAATTGCTTGGTATGGGCCAATCGACGCAACTCCTTTACGTTTTTGATTTCCTCCAGCACGAGAGAGACGGATGCCCTGAACGCAGTTGCGGTCGGGTTGGAGTTACTCATGTCATGAACAACTCCAGCCAACCGCAACTTGTACTTGTGATGCCGATCTCAGTGGATATTTGAATTGAAGTCGCTGGCAAGTCACAGCGAACCTGAAACATGTATTCTCGTGACCATCGCTAATTAGTACTCATGCACCGGGTGCTCTATATTTAAGTTTCTCCAACTCCGACATATCATCGTCCCCCTTCTTTATCCACCCGTGAACTGCATAGACGACGTAGGTCAGAAACCCAGGAATACACCACCACACGGTCGTCTGCCATGCCCGGCCAGAATACACAGAGAGCAATGGGCCAGCAGCCGACCACACAAACGTTTCCAGAAATCCGATTGCACGAAATACCCGGCCGGCGACAACGACGTTCCATGGGTGGATGATCAGACTGAGGTTGACGTGAATAAGGATGGCAATATAGGCGAGTATGCCGCTCATGTCCAGCGGGGCGGTGGCTCACCCAGTCTCAGAAGATGGTGGGAAGATGGCAAAGAGCGGGGTTGTTCGATCTGAGAGCATGTATATGACATATCTGCGGCGACGAAGCTCAGAAGCGCAGGGCTTGGGGAGAAGAAACGACGCACAGCAGACACGACAATCCGAGCATCGACTGTAAAGCGATTCGGTTCTGCTTGTTTGACGAAACGTTTTGTTCCTTGATTCGATCCACCACTTCTGCCTGTTCTGTGAGTCAGTCAGCACACGTGGGCCCGTCCACTGTGGAAATACCTGCTACCTTGCTCGTCGAGCACTACTGCTCTGCCATTAACATTGTCCTCTGACTGAAAGGTAAAAGGGTTTCGCTTGCGAATTGCCTGCATGATGGGGGTAGTGGGTGGAGGATTTGAGGCTCAATTGGATCCTTTTGTAGGTGGATTCGGCGTGTCAGCTGGACGGTCTACCGCAGCGGGCATGAATGTCAGAAAAGAGCACGCAGTGGCGATCCCAGTGCGAGGGTGTTGCGCTTGTTTACGTCTGATCAAAACCAGAGCCATCCAGATACGACAGGAGTAAATTATCCGAATTCAGACTAGCCTTTCAACTCGACGTCCACAATGGCGTCCGGAAGTCCTCTCGATATCGCCCCCGGTCAGTTCGATGACGCGTTAGAAGACGTCGAGCAACACGATCCACGGCAGGGTGGCCACTACATCGACAATGACCAACTTCTCGAATGGTCAGAACCTAGCGAAGACGAGGGCGAGGACATTGACCAGCTCAGCGCGGACGACTTTGAAGACGACAGAGTGGAAGACGAAGACTGGGAGATCGCAGAACGGGGCGAGTTTCGTTTCTGATCGTCCACCGTCTTCGGGCTGACGTTGAACTCAGATTTCACGAAACAGTACAATCGTCTTCGCCAGCACGTCGCTGTCCGCAGCGGGAACGTCCAAAGCGTCGCCTCCGCAATCAACCAAAACGCTGCCGTAGCGTCGCTCCCTGCCATCAATCATCCCGGCAATACGATCATCCACGCCAAAGACAAAACGGCTACGCAGCTGGTGGCACTGTCTAAATATTCCTCAAGAATTTCCAAGATAGACCAGCCATACACGATGGGTGTTGGTGTCAACCGAAAGGGCCCGAGCTCGTACGCAAATGCAAAAGACAAATCAGATCGAGCTACTTCCGAACAGGTACTTGATCCTCGGACTAGAATCATTTTGTTCAAGATGATCGGCCGTGGACTGATTCAAGAGGTCAACGGGTGCATCAGCACGGGAAAAGAGGTATGCGGGCTGAAACATCTTCGTCTCCTGTCGCCTTAGCTTAATCTAGGCAAACGTGTATCATGCGCTCACGCCGGACTTGTCTCATCTGGCACTGAAAATATACAAAACGTCTATCCTTGTCTTCAAAGATCGTGACCGCTATGTCACGGGCGAATATAGATTTAGAAGAGGGTACAGCAGACATAACCCTCGCAAGATGGTACGGGTATGGGCGGAGAAGGAAATGCGTAATCTAAAGCGACTAGTCACCGCGGGGATATATTGCCCGGAACCCGTAGAGGTCCGAGAGAACGTCCTTGTGATGAAGTTCTTGGGCGACCGGGAGGGGTGGTATGTACCCTAAGATTGCGCCGTCGCCGCCAAGCATGACGTCTTATTTCAGGGCCTCCCCACGACTAAAAGATGCCAAGATACCGGCGTCAGAATACCCCTCATTATACGAGGAATTAGTGCTCAACATGCGACGCATGTACCATCGGTGCAAACTCGTGCACGCCGATCTATCCGAATACAATATCCTCTACCACGACGCTCATCTCTATGTCATCGACGTCTCTCAAAGCGTCGAGCACGACCACCCGCACGCGTTCGATTTCCTTCGAAGTGACATCAAGAACGTCGAAGAGTTCTTTGGCCGCTTTGGCGTCAAGTGTCTCGGACTTAGACGGTGTTTCGAGTTCGTTACCAGGGACCGATTAGAAGACAGCGGGACACAGGATCACGACGGCGATGTCTTGCAGCGGTGGATCACGGAGACGGGTGAACCCGCCGATGACTCACCCCAATATGTCGACGGGTCAGGCGATGCCAAGGGTCAAACAGCGGATGAGGACAGCGTGTTCTTGCGATCTTACATCCCACGAACGTTGAATGAGGTTTATGACCCCGAGCGCGACATCGATGTCCTCAAAGGAGGGGAGGGCAGAAAGCTGATATATGCAGATACTATTGGCTTGGTGGACTCGCCTTCAGCAGGTGCTAAAGAGGACGAGGTGCATCACGATGATGGAGAGTCGCCAGAGAGCGACTCTGAAAGCACGAGCGACGAGGAGGCCGAAGAAGAGGGACAGGGGCCGGAGCGGAGAGCACTCCGGGGCCATCGGCACGAAGATCGGGAAGCGAAAAAGGTGTGTGGGGGGTCACGACACGTTGGTCACCAACAGCTGAGCCTCGTGCGCAGGAACGAAAGAAGGCAGTCAAGGCGGAAACACGGGAAAAGCGGAAACACAAGATGCCCAAAGCGGAAAAGAAGCGCAGAATCAAAAATTCGCGTCCTTGACATACACCATGACAGCCGAGTGATACGGTCCACATGTATAGGCCAAGGCAGTACATTTGAGCCAAATCGTACGCTATAGACACCTTTTGAACTGGGTCCAGACTTTTGACCCCATGGTAACTCTACGAATCCGTCACACAACCATGGCTGGCATCTGTCACCGCCTTGACATATTTGTACAGCGTACCCTGGGTCACCTTGAGGGATGGAGCTTTCCATGCTTTTCTACGGCGCTCCATCTCTGCCGGGGAGACGTCGAGTTCGATGGTATTCGACACTGCGTCGACTGAAATCGTGTCGCCGTCTTCTACGAGCGCGATTGGGCCACCGTCCTGCGCCTCAGGTACGACGTGGCCGATGCAGAAACCGTGCGACCTGCATGCCCACCCGGATCAGATTCGTTGCAATGTATTTGCAATCATATCCCGAATCTCACCCTCCGCTAAAGCGGCCATCAGTCAGGCACGCAACGTCGTGACCCAGGCCAGCACCCATGATCAAACTGGTGGGCTTGAGCATCTCCCGCATGCCAGGTCCGCCTTTGGGTCCGAGATACCGGAGGACGACGACTGTCTTTTCGCCCCGCCGAATGGAGCCGGTTTCGACGGCGGTGATGAACTCCTCTTCAGTGTCAAACGTCCGTGCCTTTCCAGTAAAGTTTAGTCCTTCTTTTCCTGTAATTTTGGCGACTGCACCACCGGGAGCCAGGTTGCCCCGCAAAATCCTAAGTAGCATTTCATAACCAGGCCTGGCACACAGTCGGATGATCTTACCGAATGTGTCCGGTCGGTTTGAGGGGGTTCTCGAGTGGGCGAATGATGTTTTGGTTCGTAGAAAGTTCGCCATATTTGTGAACCCAGCGTTCAAGATTTTCTCCCAGACTTTTCCCAGTAATAGTCATGGTGTTCCCGTCAATACGGTCGTTCTTTAGCAGGTAATGAAGAACCTCTGGACATAATTCAGCTCGCCGAAAGGAAAAGCAATGAAAAGCGTACTAGGCACACCACCAATCTTAGAAAGATCTTCCATTACATACTTACCGCTAGGCTTTAGATCAGCCAAGAACGGGGTAACATCTGAAACTCGCGCAAAGTCGTCAACAGTGAGTGTGATACCGACGGAGTGTGCCATAGCAATCAAATGCAGCACCGCATTGGTGGAACCCCCGAGAATCATGACCAGCGTCTACTTTGAACAAATTCCTTCAAGGCTGCATCATGGCAACGTGTGAGCGAAAAGGACGGACCATTGCATTTTCGAAAGCAGCCCTTGTCATGATGTCTCTTGGTAAAATGTTTTTTTCGATCAGATTCCGCATAGCGACGCCAACAGATTTGCATTCTTCTATTTTTTCCGCGGAATCGGCGGGGAATGATGACGACCCCGGCAATGTCATTCCCAGAGCTTCGGCAGCACTGGCCATGGTATTTGCCGTGTACATCTTCGGAACACTTAGTATCGCGACAAGAAAACCATGTGTTGCTACCCACACCACCACATGCGCCTGGCCCAGGACAAGCATGTCGCACGGTAGTAGAACGATAAGCTTCCGCCTCGGGTGTTTGTCCGTCCTGCAAATACTTTCCGTATGACTGGAACGCAGAGATGATATCAAGCTGAGACTGTCCGGCGCACGAACCAGCGCGAATGGTACCCCCATAGACCATCAAACCAGGCCGGTTGAGCCTTCCGACTGTAAATAGTTAGACGCAAACCGACCCTGTCGACGAGTCACCCACGGGCCATGAGTACACCGGGCATGTTTTTGTCGCAACCTGGGACGACGACCATACCATCGAGCCAATGGCCGCCTGCCGCAGTTTCGACCTGGTCAGCGATGAGATCTCTGGATTGCAACGAATAGTTCATTGCCGCTGTCCCGTTGCTGATGCCGTCACTGACACCAACAGTGCCAAACTGGTACCCAATCATCTCAGATTCGCATACGGACGTCTTGATGATGTGACCGAGTCCGAGTAAATGTTTGTTACATCTGTTCCCCACGCGAATGAGTTTCACTTTTTTTTTTTCAACCATGGCCCAATGCTCACGGATTGCCCTCATACCTGCAGCAGAGGTCAGGATCAATAAACAAGCAGAGAGCGACGTGAATGGGTTACCAGACACTACCGACGCCAACCATTGCTTTTTGAAAGTCGGATTCGCTGTCGACACCGTCTGTCGCGTACAGCATTGCCTGTACATCGATCTGGCTGGTGCTATTTTGAGCAGGTGGGGAGGACTCACTTGACTCGCACCCTGGTCTTTTGGCTGGGTGACGATCCTACTGTAGCGGTTCATGATGACTACATTCTCCTCACTCTTGGGTCCCGAGGAAGAATATGACCTTGCCAGCCTCTTGATGGGTCTACAGGCATTTCTCGACGCGATTGACAGCATCGTGCGGAAAATAAGACACAGCTGAACTGAGGTAAAACTGTTGACTTGGACTGCTGAGTCAGCAAATCTCTGACGAGTTGATTGTCCTAGAGGTGTCGATCTGCTATCATATCTGCAGACACCACGCACATCCTATGGACAGCGTGGCAAGCTGGAGTTGAACTGGAGTTTACCTTTCGAGATCGAGAGATGCCGGTCCTTATCAATGGATCTAGCAGACTTGTGGGAACACAATTGTTGGGCCCAGTCACATGCAAGTCAAATGAGTGAGTGGTGGCAGCAAGGAAACAAATTGATTCAGCTATTTCGATCAGAAGAATGTGGGTATGTACTGGTTGTTGAATAATGCAGAAGCTTCCTCGTTGGTTGCTCATGCACGCCTGGCAGCTTGGGTTGTCCGAGGGTTCGGACTAACCACTCGGTTCGCGTATCGGGCTCAGCTTCACGCCCATGACAACCCGCCGTGTCACCCGACCCTCGATCCGTACATACTACATGGCTCTTTTTTACGACTCTGAATTCCGATGAGTGGCCGATATGGTTGCCGGTTTTGTCCGGGTGGATGCTGTCTCGCCAAGTTTGAGCAGAAAATTAGACTACTGCGTTGTTACCGGAGGGTAGGATCCACCTAGACATATGCGGAAGGAGAGTGACTGCGGCAAAGATTCCGAGTCAGCCCCTCGATCAATCATGTCAATGTTTCATGTTTGTCATTACACTCAAATTTCGAAATATTCAGAATGGCAAGTTGCTCAGTCACCCAGTCTCTCTCACCAAGGATCCACAGTTCGACAAGCACGGACACGCAAGTTGATTGATATGCACGCGCTCGGTTCGAGGCAGCAACGCTATATTGCGTTCAATCGGAGGAGGGGGCAAGGCAACAAGAGCAACCGTTCGGAATCCCGTCCGATCGATTCGAATTTCAAAAGGCTGCCCCAAAATTTCTGAACGACGAGAGAGCAGCCGCGGTTGTCGACGCTCCCGGCTCCCGACGACAACACACTTATTTTGTCCTCACCCGTCCTAGAAAACCCTTCTTTTGGGATCCTATGCCATTGTGCGGATGCAAACGATCCATCCGTCCTTTTTTTTCTCGTTTCTGCATCCATCCGCTCCTCCTCTGACAGTCATTGCAAGGCCGCCTGCCCCCCCATGTGCATACCACCACCAACCCATCACGCAACATCAGATATACGTGATCGGGCAGAGAGCGACACGGAACAAGACCAGAGCGGGACCTCGTGGCAAGCACATGGGACAGCGGAGCCACTACGTCCGCCGGAAAGAAGGCGAAGCACAGATGAGGGGAGTCATATGCGTTACGGCATCCCCACGCTAAGTCGTGCGTTCGAGTGGCCCTTGCCGGCGCTGAGGCCGCTGGAGTACCCTGTCGGAGTGCGGATGGAAGGGTCGTCGTCGAGAGTGGCGCTGCCACCAGTGAGGCACTTGCTTGACGAACTGGGGATGTTGCCGTCGGACGAGTACGAGAGGGGGCCGGTTCTGCCTCAACTGCGTCTGCCGGAGCAGGTTGTGGAGCCAGTGCCGAGGATGGATGAGGCAGAGAGCACACAGCCGCGGGGGAAGAGGGGGCGGGAGGGGGAGGGAGAGGAAAAGAGGGTCGTCCGGAAGATCTACGTCGCGTGTGATTTTTGCCGAGGTGAGTGTAGGGTTCTGTGGGTGTGAGGATGAATGACGACTCTGGCAGGACGGAAGCTACGCTGCGATGGAGGGCGACCGCGGTGTTCGAACTGCGAGACGCGGTCACTAGCGTGTCGGTACCAGGAGCATCCACGACGACGGGGTCCGGGGAAGGCGCCAAAGGGCTCACGGGGGAAGAAGGCGGGGAGGAAGAGCGCGGGGGATCCGGATGTGGCCGGACCCTCGGGAGTACCATAAAAGGGAGTTTGGGCGGAGGTGGTTGCTATGAATATAATTATATAATTATATATTATATACTTCCGCGGTATAGATAATATTTTGGACGGAGTGATCCGATTGGCTCGGTATCTGACGCTCGGCTCCGTTGAGGTCCCTCTTTTATCATCCCCGCGCCAGCCTCGCCTCCCGGCCAACCCTCGCTGTGTCCCCCGTCCCCCACGTCCTCTTCCCCATGTCGCTCGTCGTCGATAACAGCGACCACAACTTCCTTCCAGACAACCCCGACCTCTTCCAATCCCGCCAGCAAATTCGCCCCTCTACCCCCATCATTCACACCAACCACTTCCCCCCAAACGGCATGCACCCCGGAACAGCTGGCAACGCCCTCGATCCCCTCCCCGGCAACGTCAGAGGGTACTCTCTCATGGTCGCCGGTCAGCGCACCGGAAAGACATCCTTTCTCCGTCTCCTCCTCGACACAAGCGACATCTCCCAGTCCGCCACAAAGGACCAGCTTGCCTCCGTCGCAAAATTCGTACAGGGCTCCAGCGGTCACACCTCCCACACCCGCTCCGCCTCCATCAACATCGACCTCGCCCTCGACCCAAACTCACAGCCCCTCGTCCTTGCTCTCACCCTCATCGACACCCCCTCCCTTGACTTTGCCGACGACCATGCCGCCGAGCGGACAATCCAGGAAATCATCCGCCAGGTCGACGCCCGCTTCATAGACGCCATCGACGATGTCAGTATCTCCTCATCTTCCCTTCCCCCCCGTTCCCCTCACGTTCCCCTCTAGGACTGGAAGGCGCAGACAGGGGACCACAACATCCACTTGTGCGTTCCCTCGACATGGGCGCTTATGTCCCGTATCTCACGCAGCTGACCAACCGTCCAGGTGCATTTACTTTTTGGATCCCGACATGATCGTCCCCCCTTCCGTCCCTGGGCCTCCCGCCCCCCTCGTCTCCAGGGCTCGCACAAACAGCTTCTCCCATACTGACACCGAGCCCGTCATTCTTGAGCCTCCGGTCACCACGAATCCTATCCTCTGCCGTCCAACCCTTCCCGCAGTGGAAATCAACACAATCAGAAGGCTGTCTGCCCGCGTCAACGTGCTTCCCGTGATTGCACGCGCGGACACGTTGACAAACGACCGTCTAACAGCTGTCAAGATGGCCGTACGCCGAGATCTCGCGGAAGCCGGAATTGGCTTCGGGATCTTCGATATGGACACGCACCCGCACTATCAGCACCGCAAAGACGTGGCCGAGTCTGGCCTCTCTGTCAAAAGCGAAGTCCTCAATGGCTACGGCAGCCACACGACCAGATCTTCTCCCGGCCACCCGTCTCCTCCAACTTCACCCGCAACCCCCTTTTTGCGTCTCCCTTATGCACTCATATCACCCGAAATATACTCGCATAGCGATGGCGTCACTCGCCTGCCCCTCTCGCGTCATGAATTAGTCCAGCAGTACACTCCTTCACTCCATCAACCATGCTCCTCCAAGCTTGTTCGTGGAAAGTTCACACGGAGCTACCGGTGGGGATCCATGGACGTGCTTGATCCCAATCAGTGTGACTTTCTGCAATTGCGGCATGCCATCTTCCACCACATGGAGGTCAGTGGTGCTTCTTCCAGTCATTTCGCTGGTCTAAGTTGACACCGCGATATGGATAGACGTTGCAGAAATATACACGGGAGTATCTTTTTGACAAATTCAGAAACGAGTATCTCATCCAGCAGCATTCCGCTAACCATCCCCTCCACGCACACCAAATACAGCAGAGCATGATTCCACGCTCCCAAATTGCTGCCTTGTCCCACCCACCACGTCCCATCCTGAGTATTGAGACGTGTGGACACGGCGCTGTTCGGAACCCATTATCTATCCCCCGAGATGTTCCGCCAGGGGCAGATGGGCGTGCCATACCTATCTCGCGAACCATGGGTGATGGTCCGGCTGTGCCCCCCAACCATGTCAAGACCACTGGTAGTAAGCCGCATTTGCACGCTTATTCGACGACGCATTCAAGCTCGTTCACCAGGGTCTTCCAAATTAAGGACAAAAAAAATTACCGTTGCATGCAATTTTTGCCGCTGTACGTCGCCGAAGATTTCGTGCAAGTTGGTGGAACTGAAACGATCGTATCACAGCTCGTAAACTTAAATGTGACGGTGGACGTCCTGCCTGCAGTCAGTGCGTCAAGCGTTCGAACCCCTGTGATTACATGCCGCAGACCAGCAAACGACGCAACTCCCACAGACGCAAGGAGGATGAAAGCGAGTCTGAAGGCAGTGCGGAGGAGAGATCGGCGGATGAGCATGATCCGTCGGTCTCCCCTGAGATGCCTTCCCAACCCTTGTCGCGGAGGAGCTCCAACGTCGAGAAGCGTCCGGTTCTAGAGGGGTTCTCACAGGCAGTGGCTGGACCCTCTGAGCCTCGAGAACCACTTCCCACCATCACGCCGGTCGTCCGGCCGAAACACGCCCCTTCTGGACCCCCGGATGGACGCCCCCTATTTAAAGATAACGAACTGCCGCATATCGCCACGCTTGCGCTTCCTGAAAGTTCGCCGGTAGCAAGTATGACAGCGCCCCCGCTCCCGCCGATCAGACCGGCGTCGGAGCACCAAGCTGCTCAAAGGAAGCGTGCATCCACCGTTCCAGGAAGAACGCCTCGCCAAAGTACGAGTGCAGGGCCCAAGGTAGTTGCCTGCAACTTCTGCCGAGGTGAGATGCCCGACAGGATCGAACTTGCGTGAGCTAATGACATTTATAGCTCGGAAAACCAAATGTGACGGTGCTCATCCAGCATGTTCGAGCTGTGCACGACGTTCGCTTCCGTGCAATTACAACCATGAGAGTAACAACAATGGCGCGAACAAAAAGGGCGGCCGATGCGCTTCCCTATCATCAAAAGTTCCACCAAGTATACCGCCCTCAGTACATTCACCCCCCGCCCAGTCGCCCCCATCTTCCACCATCGTTGGCGACGTCCGCTATCAGAACGGCACCCCTTTGGAGGACACGCTCGGAGAATCCATGGACGTTGACCTGAAAAGAAAAATTGACGACATCGAACCTTCCCAGATCCAAAAGAGAATGAGGGTGGACGAATCCACCGGTCACCTTATACCCTGAAAGAATGTTTGTATCACACATTTCCCGGAGGTTCTGGCTACCCCGCGAGTCTTATCACCCCCGTCGTATCTTCCATCCAGGTATGGACTGTAGAAGCATTGATTCGTTCATGCTCGCACTGTGGAAGCTTGGTCTCGCATCATTCGGAAGTCGTCGAATCGTCGTTTTGGGTTATCTCGTTTTCGCAGTCGGACGTCTTGTACTGTATTTTTCTGTCTCCGGTTCTGAAACGACCATCTATCTTTTCACCGTCCACAGCTATTGACCATCTTCTGTATGTATGTTAGGAAAAACACAAGTATAGCAAAAGGTGTTTCGGGTGTGGTCGGTTGCCATGTCGAAAGGTGCCTTAATTTTTGAGGGGTGGCGAGTAACATCCTTTTGTCCCATTTGCATGTTTGAGAGCGGCCTTCTCGAACAAAGAACCCCCGTACACCCCATCGCGTCCCATCCAGCAGGTGGCGAACGTTCTTTACTGGTTTTCTTGCTCAGTCCTTCCACGCTCGTTCTTGTTCATTTCGTGTACCAACTCGCCGAGTAGGCCATGTTTTCGTTCCGAAAACGGCCCAGAGCCAGCAGCGCGAGCAGCGACGTTCCGTTGAAAACATCCCCGTCGCTGCCAGAGCTCAGTCCACAAGGCATTCCATGGCCGGAAGACCTCGTTGACGTCTCGGTCCTGCGCGACACCCCCCCAATTCCGGAGCCTCACCTATACCAAGGTGCGGTCAAAAGCTCTCTCCACTCCCTCGACCATGCCCCCATTCCTTTCCATAAACCGTTTCGCTTTCCCTCAGGTCAATCGCCCGACACACCAGATGCGAAACCTACCAAAATTTCTGCTTTGTACATGTTACCCCATCCTCCTTCTGCATTCGACACGTGGAGAAGTCCTTCTAGTGCTGGCACTACAACTCGCCGGACCCAACGCAGGGGCCGTACTCCGCCAGCTTTCAACCTTATGGTTCGTTCCCTCTCGTTGGTGCATTTTTCGTTGCTCACACGCATGTCAGGTCGTCGGTGCTCGTGGCACCGGCAAAACATCGCTTTTGCGCTTGTTGCTCGACACGGCCGATCTTTCCCCCGCTGCCACCGGGGACCAACGTGCTACTCTAGACGGTTTCCTGAAAGGCGGGCTCAAGCGCACGCAGACCATTAACAGTGCGTGCATTGAAATACGCGAATCCCGGTATGACCGCATACTCTTGACGGTCATTGATACGCCGGGTCTCGAGTTCGTCCCCGGGAAAGAGTTGAGCGTTGAGCGTCAAGTCACCGATATTATCAAATACATTGACGAGCAGTATGCTGCCACCATGAACGAGGTTTGTACCTTGGAACTGTCGTAGACTGTCCTCAAACTAAACATTGTTCAGGAATCCAAAGTAGTCAGGCAGAGCAGAGGGGATCAACATGTGCACCTGTACGAGACACCGTTCACTCACTTTTGGCACTCACGTCTGACCGTTCTCAGGTGCATCTTCATGGTTGACCCCACCTTGACAAGGAGCGTTTCCCGGGGACAGTTCGTTCATGAGAGATCCGTTTCCGAGACCACCGTTTCTCTATTTCCGACAATCGATCAGTCCGACGACTACTCCGGTGATCTTATGATGTCACCCGCTGAACTGCGCGTGATCAGTCGCCTCTCGGCCCGCGTCAATGTGCTTCCTGTTATCGCCAAAGCAGATTCTCTCACAGACGAAAGCCTGGCCGCAGTGAAAATGGCTGTGCGCGAAGGGTTACGACGGGCTGGTTTAGGTTTTGGTGTGTTCCCCACCCCGAAGCACAGAGACGGACCTCGTCCGCAGTCACCCTCGAAGGAAGGAGCCACGAATGGATTGCACAATGGTGTCAATGGCGCAACTCATCACACCGAGAATGGCGACACCCACGATGTCACTGAGGATGACACCGAGGAGAGAGTTTCCCGCGCCGTGATCACGTTGAAAGGGACTCGCACGGCCCGCTCCCGCTCTCGCCCACGTCGAGACCTCTCGTCTATCGCCCTCGACGAAAGGGAGCCTCAGTACCCTGACGAGAGCGAGGAAGAAACTCTCGCAAACATCCGCTTCTCAGCCCAAACGGTATCAAAGGTTAACCTCGACACCTTGCTCCCATTCGCCCTCATCGCTCCAGAACCTTCGAGTTCCACACCATCTCAGACGCCGCGTCCTGTGTCCGCTGATTCGAAATCTTCGTTCAACCACGAGGATGCAGAAGGAACCTCAAGTCCCGACAGCCCCATGATGTCTCGGAAGTCAACCATCCTCACTGCACCACCCAAGAGTCTCAAAGGCGTGTTCACGAGGAAGTTCCGATGGGGTACTGTTGACGTGCTAAACCCTGAACATTGCGATTTCGCTGCGCTTCGAACTGCTGTCCTGCTGACGCACATGAAAGTCAGTCTGGTGCATTTTACGTGGCTGTCATGCCATTCGGGGATATAATGCTGACCGAAATGGCAGGTTCTCAAGGCCCATACCCGCGAGGTTCTGTACGAGAAATACAGAACTGAGAAGCTTCTAGCAAAACGTGCCACTCGGACCATAGGTCCTGAGGAAACGAAACGTCTTCTTGAAGGTGGGCTGCTCCGTGTTTTCCTGATGGGAAATGCGTGTTGATGTACCCACCCAGATCTCGGGCTGTAGCATATATTTAGCTCCTGAACAGTTGTGTTCTTGCTTATCGCCCCCTTCTTTTTCCTTTCGCATATTTCTCTCCGATTGCTTTTGATTCACCTCGCCTTTCTATTTACGATAATGCCATATGTGATTTTTATACCTATGCCGGCTGGCCTAGTCGAGATCCTTGGGTTTTCTTGCTTCGCCCTTGCGCGTTGGATTGCATACCAAAACGCGTACTTCTAGCACGTTCGTTCAATATGTCTTGCTTCTGGAATCCTACTTTTACAAGAGAGTACAAGCACGAGGACCAGTCATGCACACGGGCGAGCGAGACGTTCGATCTCTTCCTCTGTCATTCCGTCCAACCGATGCAAGAGGTAGTCGACCTTGGGAATACCATTAATTGATGTGATCATGAACCGGATGTCATCAACATACCTCGACTTGTTTGGTAAGGGGTATAATGTAATTTTCGTACAACTCCACGACGCCGTCTACGTCTATCTTGGCAGTACCATTCACATGGGAATTGGCGATGGCATCGCCCTCGGGGTTGAATTCTTGTGCGTACGTGGAGGCCTTCTTGCGCAGGCGCAAGAGCAGTTTACGCTCTACCTCTGGTTTCGTTATCAACGCCTCCAGGGCTTGCCTGTTTGGCTTGAGAATGTGAGGAATGAATGCGGCAGAATTCGCGGCAAATTTTGATTCCGAGACGAATTTCCCTGCATGAGTCAGCCCCATCAGCCCTTTTCGTGAGGAATACACAAGGCTGGAGGGTTACCGTAATGGACACGCTTGCTGACGGCCTGGAGAACCTCGACGTCGATGGTGGCGGCACTGCCATAGTTGCCATCGTCCTCGTCTACGTCGCCTGCGATGACGCCATTTGAACGTTTGGATGCAGAGAGGGTCGATGTAGCACGCTTCGTGATGCGTGGGACGATATCGCCCGTGTAAAAAGCAAGTATGGAAGCGTTTACGTTGATATTGTTGGGATGGAGGATTTTGGGGAAGACGAGCGGCTCCAGAACGGGCGGGGGAAGATCGCTCGAGAACGGATATTCGTCCGGGCTGTGCACATGTTATGATCCGGGATGAGAAACTCGGCAAATGATACCATACCTGGTGTACCGGCGCGCCTTGGCTACGGGTAAGTCATAGGGGGTGAGTAGTATGAACGGACAACTACGGCGCCGCTGGGAACGCACCATGAAAAGTTTCAGTCTCTTTCAAGAACCATTCTAGCCAGCTACCGTCGAAACCCAAACCCTCCAGTTCGGGGAACGCGCCGCGGGAATAGATCCGCGGATTGTGCGCGAACTGTGCGCGCTCGATTAGATCAAAGATGATGGTATCCTCAAGGCGGACCAGGACCGATCGGATGCGGTCAAGGGAGAGTGGGTCTTGCTCGAGCATAAAATTTTGCGACAGCATGTTGGCGTGTGTACAGCGGGTACGTCGTGGTTAGGAGAAGGGAGCGGCGTTGATGCGATGGGATTTATAATGTGGGGCTGGGCTATGGATAGCTTATGGCGCCGCAGCTATACGCGATCGGACGTACTATGAAGGGGTTGAAATTTTTAGACGTGACGTTGTGGATAGCTGTCCCAAGGACGAAAAAGAAGAAATGGCAAAGCCGGAATGGCCGCCACCGACAGACAGCGCTACAAACATACCTGCAGATTGGATCCCCCGAACCTCCTTGCGTGCGCGCGTGGGCAGTTTACATCCTCAATGCAGCGCACTTTGCAAAACAGCACATGATCCCCCTCCCGTCTGGTGGCGACATTGGCTACTGCGCAAAGACTACAGTGTAATCCTGCTAGTTTAATACCAAGTTTGAGGCTGATTGCTCTGAGGATCTGAAGCTCTGCGTCGCTCTTGCCTCTACCGTCCATACCCAGCCGACCATTACCAAATTGGGACCCGAAATGAAAGGATCATTACGCCTTCGCGGAGATAAGAGGGTAGTCGGCCGACTTTGGGTCTCTACGGCCGATAAGTAGCCGACGGTTGCAAGCCAATCGAAGCGGAGAATCTACCGTTTTTACCACCTCAAGTCAAGCGTGGAAAGCATTACCCTCCAGTACGTTTCAAGCGGCGGACATGGAATGAATGACTCCCGTTTTGTTCCGAACGGCGAGGATGATCTCGCACCTCCGTTCGTGTAATAGGGCAGTGGTATGAACGGGTGGTGACTCACAGATTAACTATGCGAGGTGTCTGACCTTTTATGATACAGTTAGGTACAAAAGATTGCAGGAAATACGATTCCGCGGCGAGTGAATTTCCTCGTGTCGAGGTATTGTGGGAGGGAACACTGTCGTACGTTATCACACCCACGGAGTAGTGTTACCAGGCTAAGGACCGTTTCCTATCTTGACTTATCGTGTATTGTTATCCTGGACAGCGCGCTTGCCATGGGGGACGCTGAGTGACAACTCGTTGGTCAATTGGGTGACTTGCCCGAGTCGCGACCGCGGGATGGGTAGAACACGCGGATCTTGCCCTTTGAGCGAAGTTTGCAACGAGTAGTTTTACCTCACTTATGATATGGTGCCTCGAAACGACGAATGTGCGGCTTGAAGATAATACAGCGGGTGCACCAGAGTACGTATCTGGACGTAGCTTACTATCTCCAACACGCGCGTCGGCAATTCTCAATCGGGTAGCAGTGCATTGCCGCATACCGTTTGAGGGGTCGAAAACTTTGTGAGAAACGGCGGATACACCGAGGGGGTATAAAACCCGTCACAGTTGCCCATTCGGAAACCTTCACTCTCAAACCCCGCCATGTCTCCCCCAGCTGCTCTCCTCCCCAACACCGTCGACGCCTACCCCATTAACCCTGTCAAAAAGAATGGTGCCGCCGCACCGACGACCCAGTATGATGTCCGCGAGGACTATGATGGCAACTATCGCTTTGCTCCTATCGAGGAGGCCCAAGTGTCGAGGGCCATGATTAAACGGTCAGAAATCCCTGTCTGTAAAAATGTATCTTACCTGTTTGTACACAGCTACTTCAACATGATGTACGAACGTGCCGTGTCGGACGTCGTCATCGTTGGTGCTGGAAGCGCTGGATTATCTTGTGCTTATCACCTTGCAACGACCCGACCCGACGTCAAAGTCACCATCCTCGAAGCGAATGTTGCCCCTGGTGGCGGTGCTTGGCTCGGCGGCCAACTGATGACACCAATGGTCGGTACACTTTTCGTCGGAGCCTCACGTTTAATTCTTGACACCCCGGTAGATCGTCCGCAAGCCAGCGGATAGGTTCTTGCAGGAACTTGGTGTTCCATATGAAGACGAAGGTCCTTTTGTCGTCGTCAAGCATGCCGCTCTCTTCACTTCAACCATTCTGTCTCGTGTCTTGGCCCTTCCTAACGTCGTGATGATGAACGCGACTGCGGTAGAGGATCTTATCATCCGCACAGACTTCCAGGGCCGCCAGCGCGTCTCAGGCGTTGTCACCAACTGGACCCTTGTCTCCCTTAACCACGACACCCAATCTTGCATGGACCCCAACACCATCACCGCACCTGTGGTGATCTCTGCAACCGGCCATGATGGTCCTATGGGCGCATTCTCAGCTAAGCGATTGGTCAGCGCAGGCTTGTTGAAGGAACTCGGCAATATGAGGGGGCTGGACATGAACCGCGCCGAGCCTGCTATCGTCAACGGTACACGTGAGGTGACTCCTGGACTTATCATGACGGGTGAGTGTGTCTGGTCAATTCCACACCATACCTGTAACACCTGGGTCAACAGGTATGGAATTGTCGGAGCATGACGGCGCGAATCGTATGGGACCTACTTTTGGTGCAATGATGGCAAGTGGCATCAAGGCTGCAAAGGAAGCAATCAAGATTCTTGATTCCGCGACGGTTGTTGATGGCAAAGTTGTTTCGATTCAGTGAAGTATAAGTAGTATCATGTCAAGATCGTCTTTTGTATTTTTGCCACGTCCTGTACTAGCCTTGTGTTATGTAATACACTGGTATCTGCGTCATCCCCTCATGTCAGAGAATCCAAGAGAACAAGCACGCGCGCTCGTTCTCGTTAAAGATGGTATCGAGGCAGAGCTTAGTCTCCAGTACTCCATCCTCAGGGAAAACAACTGTGATATGACAACCCCACTCGTTGATCCCGAGGGCTTTCCACGAGCCGACTTGGACATTTATGCAGTTCGCACCGCTCGGTCTCGCATAATCCAATTGAGGAACGATCTCAAGTATACCATGGACGAGATCGAAAAAGTGTTGCAAAGGATTTATGATCCCTCCCTCGAGCCTCCACCGGCACTCCCACCGCCTGCCGAGACACCAAGTGCACAGTCAGAAGAAGGCCTGACCCCTTTTGCCAAAGTAGACGGTGTCGCACCCGAGAGTCCCGCTGCTCAAGCGGTATGCTCTCTTTCATTCCAAGTTGCTCCGCTTGACGCATAAACATAGGGGCTTCGCCGCGAAGACCTCATCACAAAGTTTGGCCATCTGACAACGGCATCGTTCTCCACTTCATCTGGGCTGCAACCTCTGGCTGACCTCGTGAGCCGCAACGAAAACGTATGTTGTCGGAGATCGATCACACAATGATGCTAAGCTGGCATTGCAGCGAGAACTACGGATACAAGTCCTTCGCGATGGACGAGAATTGTCGTTGCAACTCATCCCTCGGATTGGTTGGGGAGGCCGGGGTTTACTTGGGTGCGGCCATCTTTATCACCATGAGTTTGCGCGTGTTGAGTTCTGCACCAGGTGCCACATAGCTCCTTATCGTGCATCATAAGCTATTGGTAGGTACACAAGAGAACTGGAACCCAATCATTTGAGATGGAATGGCAGAATTGGTACAGGATGAAGTAGTCAGTGCAAGAGATGTCTAGACAAGATAAAACGCAATCGAGTCAAGGTCGGAACCACTCAGCCCCCAACACGTCTGCGTTGACCTCCAGAGAGGAAAGGTTATTACGCGTAAGGTGTTCTATGTCCGAGTACTGAACCACGGTTCCTACCAGAGGTATTCCTCCTCCGCTAGGTATGTCAGTGTACTCGATAACAGACACACCGGTGTTCAAGCAGTACCCAATTTTAACACCTTCCCGACAAGTCACTGCACCCTTTGCTTGTAGTTCCGTGAAGAGCGTCAAGACGCAACCCCCGTGAGAGACCACGAGTATGTTGCGAGGCTCTTCTACGACGTCACCCTCCTTGACCGTTGATATCATGTAACCTTGGACTGATCTCTCGTACCAAGCCAGACACCTCGCAGCAAATTCTGGCATTGTTTCTGTGGCGGGTCCCGCCTTGTCCGATCCCGGCATTCCAGGCTGCGATTCATCTCGATAGTACTGTGACGACACAGTAATCGATCGTATGATGAACAAGAGCAGCGTGATGAATATGCTTACTCGCTCTCTGATCGACTCGTCCTTCTCTAGCACGACATCGGGGTGGTATTGGAGAATACACTCTGCGGTCTGGAATAACCTTACCAATTGTTCAATGCGGAGCAGGGTATGTCCTTACCTTCACGGCTCTTTTGAGATCACTGCTGAACGCCCTTACAAACAGGACGTCCTTGAGTGCCTCACCCACCAACATAGACTGGTTTAACCCGAGTTCATTGAGTGAGACATCCGAATGACCCTGTAGCTTCCGCGTTCTGTTCCAATCTGTTTCACCGTGTCGCACGACATAGACGCGAAACTTGACAGGCATCGGGGTAGATCAGTAGAGGCGCTCGAGGTAGCGGGTTCCAAGGAACCTAGGGCCGCTCATCATGGGAGTACTTATGGTCTGGTGATCAGTGTGACTCCCACGAGACGATTGGGTCCCAGGGGATAGTGGTAACTTTCCGGCGCTTGCCAGTGGTCAATGTCTTCGTTGCCGTGAATAGAACAGTCGCCGTGAGTTTCAAAGCGTGAGTTCTGTGCGACGCGGTCGAAAGTGGTTCCCTCATCGGAGGCCAGGGCCCAACATATCACCTGGGCTCTGTGGAAGGAACAGACACACCATGAAATAAAACAAGACAGTACTGGCTAACTTACTGCACTCGTTCGAGTCAAGCCGACGTCGGAAGACTTGGTGAACTTGAAGTTCTAAGTCCGGATGGCCCACGGGGCCCGGGCCGATCGTCCCACTTGTACAGTAACGGTATGCATATGTTCTCAACTATGTGCTACATACGACGCCTACAGCTTCGGCCCATACACAAGCATGCTGTTCATCGACATGCGCTCTCCATCACGTCCTTTAAAGTTAACAATCTCGAGCACCTCTCGGAACGAGGTCAATAAACCATCTTCATGCACCCATCGCACAAATACTTCGGCATCTACATCTCGATCTGGTGTCTTCATTTGGTGCGACCACACTGCGTGCTCAAGAAGCATCACCGCCGACGCAGCGTGACCCACTAACATCAGACCAGGCCGGGGCAGTAGGGGGGAGAACTTCGTGGGGTGACTATAGATGTCATCTATCGTTTGAAAAGTAGCTTTGACGGCTTCCAGCGGCGCTAACACTTTGCTTCCCAGTTCTGGTGGGCAGGAGTCGAGGATCTTAGTTCCCCACTATGGCGAATGTCAGCTCTTGAGCATTTTGTGTCGAGCGAGAAGACAAACTAACACTCTTGAAGGCTGCAAAAGTGGATGGGTCATTCGCGCTACGCACGAGATCCAGTGCAAGAACGGAGGTTGTGCCCTCCCAGATCTTCTCCACTAGAGCGTCGCGGATAGATCTGTCCATCTACGACTTGAGTGTATACGAACTGTAGACGGGACACAGGTGCTCACCTTCCGATGCCCACTTCTTCCATGTAGCCCATTCCTCCTAGAGCAGTCATGCTCTCTTCTATAGCCGAAACAGCTTTTTCCGCAGTAAAAGCTTTTACTACAGTTGTTAGAATCCTCAACAAGGACTCATCACCCTTGCTCGCGACATTGGCCTCCACTCTCCCCATGAACAGAATCGTGCCAAAGACGAGGTGAGTCAGGGCACGATAGATAAGGCTGATAGAGGCCAACTGCGCTACATGCACTGGATTCTCGGCGAGCAGCTGCTCACCACTCGAGATTCTCCTCACTTTCGAGTAAGCAGTTGCGATCTCGAGACACTTGCGTAGGTGGCCCGTTCCTGAAATTGCGCTATGGATACGAGTGATGAAGAGGACAGGAAGTATATTCTTGACGCCGTGATTGAGTGAGCCGATGAGGTAGGCAGTCGTCGATTTCAAAGAGAGCTCGGCGGTGGGTACTATATGTGTCCCGATCTTATTCTTTAGTCTGTGAGTGTAGATCCCGTTTCTGATTGGGGACGGCGAGGGTTCTCCAGGTTGTGGGATGAGCGGCATACGGAGGGGAACTAGGAAAAGGGAGAGCGAGCGAGAACCATCCTTGACGTCTCCCGTGCGAGCCAGTGCGACGGATACATTGCTGTCCGTAGCACTCGAGAACCATTTGAACCCGTCCAATTGGTACGCTGGCCACATCTGATCCCCGGAACTCTCGGTTGGAATAACAATCGTTTCGGTGAGGGATACGTCTGAGCCGCCTGGTCGCTGAAACTCACATGTAAGGTGCGCTATAACACGGATGAAAGATGTATATACCTCGGTCATCCATTGTCCCGATGTAAACGCAAACGATGGATCACGACTGTCAACCAATGAGAAAGTCGTTCGTGTTCCTTGATCAACGTGGGTACCTTATAAGACGGGGGAGTAAGGTGGCCTTCATCTCTGGAGTACCGAGGAGCTCGATGACTCGTTCCGGAGAGCATTTCATCAGTGCATCAACGACATCAGCCCAAGTTTGAGCTCACCCCTGGCACAGCCATCTGTCATAGATATCGGACACCCCACCTGAAAGTGTCCGACCCTGAATCTGACCGACCGCGCGACATGACTGAGCAGGCCGGCTCACCACATGTGAATCCCCAACGAGCATATGCAACTTGGCAAACCCGTATATCCTGCTAAACTCGGCATACTTTCTCTCGTAAAAGATGCCGGGAATGCCTTCTTTGAAGAACATGGTTTTCAGCTCCTTCCATGCTTCCGAGGTGTCCAGCTGATCGATCCGTTGTCCCCAGTGATTGTACTGGGTCAGACGGGGAGGGGTGGCGCGCTCGCTGATCGCACGAACGTCTCGAACATGAGTCAGGATCTGGCCATGGACCTCGGTCACCAACCCGCTTACTGGTGATGACTTCCGTGCCCAAACGCACGAGGTCGGGTTCGATCTCATTTGCTATCCTGGATATCCATGATGATCAAGCGAAAATTCAGTCACTGGGATATCGTACTTTGAAGGTAAAACTCTCCTCAGTAAAGTGGGTAACACTGAGTCACTGAGATATGCATTTCGCTCGATAAAACGAGTCTACAGGGCTGGGGTCAATTTCGGATGCAGCTAGACAGACTCTGCGACGTACCAACTGGAATCCATCTTCTGCTCGCATGATATCCTCATACAAGACGGTCTCCTGGCAAGGTGAGAATACCGTGAATCGTGATCTATATTAAAGTCAAAGGTCCGAGTGTGCGAATTACATGGCTGTCTGAGGTTTACTGCAGGCTGATCACCTTGTCAAACGTAGGAATGTCTATATGATACAAAATGAATAACAAATGGGCATTCAAGCTCAAAAGTTAGGACGACATAGATACAACGTCGCGGTACATGGACGATGAAGAGCGAAAAATAGTCCGTTATTCTACTCCAAAGCCTTCCGTTTCCCTGTGAAGAATTAGTATACGATGCCGCGCGGATGATGAGATTCGACGTACTCAATAGCGTATGTTAGTTTCCTCTCCAAACTTTCGTAATCTTCGTAGGGTGGGAGCTCGATCCTATTGAAACACGTGTGACTCCGAGGCAATTGCGAAGGATCTCCAGACTTGTCGATAGTAAATCTCCTGGGGCCATCCGACCCTTGAAGGTCTTTGAAACCATTCACAGGAACTCGTGAGGTCCCGGTTGCAAACTGAAGTAGACGAGCCTTGCGCTCAGTCGGCCAACTCCGGATGCATTGCCAAAACCACTCGATGACCTGATCTGTCTTCTCGTAGCCGCGGTAGTCGGTGTACGATATCCAATCATCTCTGCAACCAGCCAGTCAGTTGTCTCCGTTTTCTACAATCTGTCAAGACGCTTACGTGTCAATCTCGGACATGCCACCGATCAATAGCTCCAGTTCTCGTTCATCGAACACGTCAATCAATTCCGAGGGAATGAGCTCCTTAAATCCTTCCAGAAGTGCAGTCGCTTGTTCCTTTATTCTGGTCTTGGTGCGGTACTCGACGAGAGCTTCGACATACTCCTTTTTGTTTTCTTCGGTGACGGCGATGTTAGCTCCGCCCGGCCTGAGGTCTACTTCGACAATTTCTCCGAAGCGGTCCTCGGTTACCGAGAATGTCTCGTCAAGTATATCAGTGATGTCATTCTTCCTGATATTCCAATAATTGTAGTTAGCCAGTTCCATGGGAGAGAGAATGGCCCCTACAGCATCCACACTAGACTCCGATGTAGATCTGCATCGATGGCTTCCAAGTCCCCAAGGGTTGACTTTTTGCGCAAAATCATCTTGTAGAAGCTCGGAACAAAGTAAGCGTCCAAGAACCGCCTATGGAATATCGCCAATCCCATGACCCTGCCAATGAACTTGAAGTAGGTCAGATGCTCAGGGTTAATCCCCGACAACCAGTTGATCTGGAGAGTGTAACTGTCATGTGCGGAATATTGGAAGAGCCCATACGACGGATCGAAGATCTCATGCGAAATGAGGAAGAACCATTCCCTGATGGAAATGTCAGTAACGAACCAGGAATAAGCCATTTGTCATACCTGGAGACTCCTCCGTAGTCCAGACCATCTTCACCCTCAAACCTGATGACCAATCTTTTCTTCATGTCATCACCACGCAACTTCATGACTGCAGCAAAGCTGTCCTCCAGGACACGATTTCGCCGCAGCTTGATTTCACATTTGCCCTCTTTCGTTCTCATGGAGGGCTGGCTCCGGAAATAGACCACTTTGCGCCTATAGTCACGTTTATACTGAGGGGCATTTGAGTCGAGGTTGGTCGGTAAACGTGGGTCATCCCATGATGTTGTGCGAGTGTTGTGATCAACAAAATAAACCCGGCTTGTTGATGTAAGCCGCATTTCCCATCCAGACGGGAGCGGGCCGAGATTGGTATTTGCAGAAACAGAGGCTGACGCAGTAGTAAGGGTAACTTGGGACGACCGCGGGTCATTCCACGTCGTCGACCTCGTGCGATGATCCACAAAATATGGGCGCCCTTCAGGAGTGCGACGTTCCTCCCACCCCTCCGGTAATGGGACATCCACATAGACCCCACTGGAACTAGGAGGTTGTGGCGGGTGGAGTGGCGGACGAGATGGTGACGGCAGGTGCTGTGATGCTGTTTCTGGTGCTGGAGCAGGACGGTGCCACGTGGTGGAGCGGGTATTGTGGTCAACATAGTACGGTCTGCTATTCGCATCGAATCGACGCTCCCACCCATGGGGGAGAGGGCCGAGCTCGTCACGGTGGATTGAGGTAAGTGCGCTGTCGACAGGCGAGGACCCGGGGCCGCTGGGAGTGCTTGACCGAGATCTGAGTGGCGGGGACGTCTGTAGAAGAGGAGACAGAGTTGGATCACCAGATGTACGAGGCCGGTTGGGGGCTGGACCCTCGGGAGGAGCAAAAGGAGACATGGATGAATGAGAATTGTGTGGGGACGACTCTGGTCGAAGAGAAAGAGTGCTCATGCGCGGACGCAACGCCGCGGATGGTGTATCTGGAAGCTGTAGAGCAGGGAGGGCTGTGAGCGCTTGTTCACTAGGGATCCGTGATCCTCCGATATGTGGCAGGGAGAAGGAAAAAAGGAGTTTGCCGTATACCTGGGCACCACTCGAGGATTGGGTGAGGTCTTTGCTGATGAGGCCTGGTAGGGTTGATGGTGAAAAAAAGAATGAAGAAGCGAGGGATGTGTTACCGTGACCGTTCGCTGAGTAGGCAAGCACTTCCTCACCCCCCAACCTGACGAGGCCAAGGAAACCCTGATCTCTCTTTCTGAATCTCTTTTGGTCGAATATCTGGATGACTACGATGGATGAACGCCGAACTGTGCTATGTACAGCGAAAATAAGGAACGGCAGGAACACGGATAGAGAGACGACTAACATGTCGAAGTGCTGGTTCCAGGCTGGGGAAAGGGTACGTTTGATTGCGTTTGTGGTATATGTTTGATCGCCGTCGACAGAAACGACGGCAAAGGGGTCTGGAAGGCTGAAGACCTCACGTTTGACGAGAGAATTGGCGGCGAGGACTGGAAGTGATGTGATGAGTGTGGAGCGGCGGACAAGCTTAATGGTTGAGACGTACCTGTGATCCGGACGTCGGTGGACTGCTCCTCGGACGACATCTAAGGGAGGGTGGAGAAGACAATGGGTCGGGTCGTAGCAGTAGTCGTAGCGACGAGAGTCCTCGAGGATAATACAACACGTGATCCGATTACTATGTCTCAGGGGTTATTATAACCGTGCAGAGCCTCCACCTGTCAGTCCCTATGCCCAGTGGCCATACCGACGCTCTCCAACTCATGGAAAATGTTCAAGATGCCCACGAAAGCTCAACAATCTCCTTCGAGTGGACTCTCAGAGGTCTCAAATCGCTCTTTGACGCAAGGTAACGACCCACCGTCTCTGCCGACCTCTTGCTCATCGACGTCTGAACAGCAAAGGGGAGTCCAAGTCAAAAGTGACAAAGTCAGTCAGATTTGGGGGAGGACGGTGGCAGGTGTGCTGCTTTCCCTTTACAAGTCGACTCCCGCCTTCATCACGCCCAGATTTTGTTTTATGCAAACTCGGGAACGGAGGGCGGTGGTTTTGTGAGCTTATATCTTTCTTGTGAGGTCCGTGGCACAAACTATATCCCGTTTCCAACCTGTCGATTGACGTATCCCAGCCAACCACGCAGGAAAAGGACAGCGCTATAGACGGAAAGTATGTCTCTATCTCCTTGTTCACTCAGCTTGTCCGTAGACCTTGATGCAGATGGGTTCGCGAAGGCGTCTTCAAGTTCACTTTCGAATTGCGAAGGTAAACCATTTGGTGGCTGCGGCATTTTACCAGCGATATCGACACGCTCCTCTTCCAAGCTTAGCGAAAACAGTACTGTTCAACGTCAAGGAGGCGCACAATCACTCATTCTCTTCAAAGGTTTGCACTGTCTCTCCGCACCCTCCGCACCCTCTCACCTACCCCGACAGACCGCAAACTGGGGATGGTACGACGCCAACGAAATGCGGATGTGTCATTTTATGACTTCTTCTCAGGGCGCAGTTTGCTAAACGAGATCACGTCTATTACCATTCTAATCCAGTCAAAGAAGCGGATGCGTTCTTGATTATCTGCACCATCACATCCTCCCCACAACCTCCGATACCACCCCCAGCGACTCCCACACAACTCGTCCCGAAGAGTTATCTAGAGTGTGTCGGTGCGCTCCTCGACGATCCGCTCTACTCCGACGTCGAGTTTGTGCTTCCAAAGAGAAGTACACCCAGGGAAAAGCAAATCATATATGCCAACAAGAAAATACTTCAGCGTGCTGATTACTTTCAATCCAGTGAACAAACTTACTCTCTCTCGTAAAATGTACTCACTATTTCGTAGTGTTTGCCTCGGGCTTCGTGGAAGCCGCTACAGATATTAACTTTGGCCACCTCCATCCAGATCATGATGAAGGAGATATTGCATCCGATTCTACTTTCCTATTTCGCCAATGCGAAGACTCAGACGATGAAGAAGAAGATCTGACGTCAAGTCTCCCAGATGAGCCCAGTTTCGACAGTACCACTGAGCTTGATGTTCCAGAAACTGGAACATCGCATGCCGCGACGCCCGTGGCCGAAAGGATTGCTGTCAAGCATGCCGAAGGCTCGGCACATACTGAAAGTGTATCCTCCACCATTACCGGAGATGAATCTCGCAACGTTAGGCCGAAGCTATCCCATCCATCTTCCCCAAGAAGCAAGGATGTGTCACTTATGACAGATCCGGATTTTTCGAGTTGCGAGGCGCCATCTGTTCCAGGCCCAAAGAAGATGCGGGTCATTGTACGCGATGTGGCCTATGCGACGTACAAGGCCGTGCTTTATTATGTGTGATGCTATTTTGAAATTTTTTGATTTTCACTCACTGGTAGTCTAGATATACACTGATGTAATCGTTTTCGCGCCGTTGTCTTCGTCCTTTACCGCTGCCGCAACATCGGAAAGGCTAGCAGGAGGGACAGTGACAGCGACACCATCCGACAGCCAGTCAAGTCTACATGATGTGCCGAAGGCTTCTGCATACACGAATAATCCTACGTCAAGGCGAGAGTGGATCAAGAGGTGGCAACAATGTCGACCGGGGCGGCCTGCGCCATGTTCTGCAAAAGCAGCATATCGGTTGGCAGACAGTAAGTAAATCTCATCACGTTCCACAACCCAACTTCTGAGTCTGTAGAGCTCGGTCTTCTGGAACTGAGAGAAAGGGCATACCAGGTAAAGTGATGCTGCCTGTCGTGTGCTCCGTTCTAATCGATCCGTTTAGCACATCCAAAAGTCGCTCACCGTGGAGAACATTCCATTTGAGGTGTTCTCGCCCTTCTCAGCCACGTTCGCCGAGGTGCGAAAGATACAGGTCAACTACTTTCTGGAACATTGGAGTGAAATTCGGGCATCGGAGGCCATGCGCAATGTGTGGTGTCAGATTCGCAATGGACGGCACCCAGGCTTTGAAGAAGGTCTGTGGCCAAGACTTTTGATTAGCCGCGTGCTCATGATGTTCAAGTATGGCCCTTCATTGCCCTGCATTTGGAATTCAATCCACGCACTGGGCTGTTGGCCGATGAGGGAACACCAGAGACCTAGCTGGGCTCAAAGTACTATGTATATATATATTTTGAAACACATCTATGTATGCGTCATTACCCCATAATTTGCATGTGCAATGTTGGCTTTCCGTGCTGAAAGGGGTGGTTTTGTAAATGGCTGTATGGGATATGTTCCACTCCATCTCCTCATCCACGAGTGCATGTGTGAAGTGCCACTAGTGTACATCTAAGTTCGTGTGTTGCTACGGATGCGGCACTTTGCGTGTTATACGGGCACCAACTCCCTGCAGTCTCTCACAGATCCTGGCTCTTGCAGGAACTTGAGGCCAAATGCAGTATGGAGCATCCAGTGAGCCATGCCACATGAATGCAAAGAAGAGATGCATCGACGAGTAATGGTTCGGAAACTTTCAAAAACAGGCTGGTGGTGGCTATTTGAAACTGGGTGAATGGCTCTACCGCTGTACTCAGTATCATCTGTGTAACACGTTCAATTGAAATGTGCGGGTTATCAAGGGTACCTGACAACGGATCCAGGCCATTGTACTATTCAACGCTCGTGAGACTGCCAAAGTCTGTCCCTGAAACGCTGCCATTGCCATCAGACATGTTCCCCTCATCCCTCTCTTCATCTTTGTGTTCCATCGTCCGTGAAGCCGAGGCCTTGTATGTACCGAGCTGCTGTTGCCTAGGGCTCGCAATCGAATACAAACCTTGTGTCGCTCCTGTCCCTTGACGTGTGTAGACCCTTTAAGTGTGCGAACGCAATCATGATTGACGTGACGAATCACCGTTGGGGTGAGAGCCGAAAGAGCGGCTTGTAGAGGGCGAGTACGAGGAGGGCCCTGGCGCCTGGGTCAAACGTCTTGGTGTGCTAGGGCGGGAGGTGGACCGAACATCGCGTCCAATTGCGTGCTCAACGGTCCGGCGGTCCTCAAGGCGCGTAGGATGAGGATGCGCAACAACTGGTGATCCATAGCGTGGGAGGTGAGCGTGGTCACTCGACACAGAACTGGGGTTAGACGTATTTAAGGAGACGTCGGCGGGAACAAAGAGTTGTTGATCTTCGAGGTCTGAATGGTCTTGCAGGGCATCAAGTGCTTTGCGATCTGTCGACTGAGATGGGATGCGATGGAGATAGCCGAATCTAAACATAGTTACGATCTTCTCGGCCGCCGTGTATAAAGACTGGGAACGTACCCAAAAACGCATCCAAGGAGTCCTTCCCCACCCCAATGACGGTTCGGAACAAGGACGACTTCCCGAAGGTTGCTACAAGCGTCGTGAGTCTCAAAAAGACAGGTCGATGTCTATGAGGCATACTCAAAATCGTACGAGTAAACATAGACTCGTAGAGGTTTGTCGACGTGCTAGAATGGTATAAATGAGAAGCTGTGCAAGCACGGTAGAGGACGCCATACAGCCTCGACCAAATCATAGAAATCGTTTTCGGCGCTGAGGACACCACCTGACCAGCCGATTATCCAGTCGCCATATGGAACCAGACCGGCACTCTCAGCAGGGCTTCCTTCCATCACTTCAAGCACGTGCCAGACATTGTCGGTTGCGGACTCGAATTCACACATACGCATGCTAAGACCAAGTAGGGACGGTTGTGGCGCGGCATCCGTGTCTTCTAGCGGAAGAGCGGCCTGTTGGGCGAGTGCCCAACCACGGGATGGCACGATGGGAACCGCTATCAGAAGAGAGTATACATCGAGGGATTGAGGTCACGAGAGAAGGCATGGGCGAACCTCGTGTTTCGCGTGTCTTGCTGCTCCAAACGAGGAGATTAAGCACCCTTCCTTCGTGTTCCTCGACTATGCGTTCGAGCTCGGTTGCATCGAGTTGTGTCCCGGCAGAAAAGGCGTTGATGTCGTTGTAACCTACGATGAAGTCGAAGAAGGGTTCTATGGACGTCTGTGACGCTGGAGAGGACGGTGTGACACGCAGGACATGGAGTGCG